>JANJGN010001809.1:2500-100000 GCA_026770705.1 Isurus oxyrinchus | reverse complement strand
TACAGAGATAGGGAGGTGTGTAGGGGCTGGAGGAGGTTACAGAGAGAGGGAGGGGTATAGAGGCAGGAGGAGGTTACAGAGATAGGGAGGGGTGTAGGGACTGGAGGAGGTTACAGAGATAGGGAGGGGTGGAGGGGCTGGAGGAGGTTACAGAGAATGGGAGGGGTGTAGGGGCTGGAGGAGGTTACAGAGATAGGGAGGGGTGTAGGGGCTAGAGGAGGTTACAGAGATCGGGAGGTGTGCAGGGGCTGGAGGAGGTTACAGAGATAGGGAGGGGTGTAGGGGCTGGAGGAGGTTACAGAGATAGGGAGGGTTGTAGGGGCTGGAGGGGGTTACAGAGATAGGGAGGGGTGTAGGGGCTGGAGGAGGTTACAGAGATAGGGAGGGGTGTAGGGACTTGAGGCGGATAAACAGATAGGGATGGTGTAGGGGCTGGAGGAGGTTACAGAGATAGAGAGGGGTGTAGGGACTTGAGGCGGATAAACAGATAGGGATGGTGTAGGGGCTGGAGGAGGTTACAGAGATAGGGAGGGATGTAGGGACCTTGAGGCGGATAAACAGATAGGGATGGTGTAGGGGCTGGATTAGGTTACAGAGATAGGGAGAGATGTAGGGACTTGAGGCGGATAAACAGATAGGGATGGTGTAGGGGCTGGAGGAGGTTACAGAGATAGGGATGGTGTAGGGGCTGGAGGAGGTTACAGAGATAGGGAGGGGTGTAGGGGGTGGAGGAGGTTAGAGAGATAGGGAGGGGTGTAGGGGCTGGAGGAGGTTAGAGAGATAGGGAGGGGAGTAGGGGGCTGGAGGAGGTTACAGAGATAGGGAGGGGTGTAGGGGCTGGAGGAGGTTACAGAGATAGGGAGGAGTGTAGGGGCTGGAGGAGGTTACAGAGATAGGGAGGGGTGTAGGGGCTGGAGGAGGTTACAGAGATAGGGAGGGGTGTAGGGGCTGGAGGAGGTTAGAGAGATAGGGAGGGGTGTAGGGGCTTGATGAGGTTACAGAGATAGGGAGGGGTGTAGGGGCTGGAGGAGGTTACAGAGATAAGGAGGGGAGTAGGGGCTGGAGGAGGTTAGAGAGATAGGGAGGGGTGTAGGGGTTTGAGGAGGTTACAGAGATATGGAGGTGTGCAAGAACTGGAGGAGGTTACAGAGATAGGGGAGGGGTGTAGGGGCTGGAGGAGGTTACAGAGATAGGGAGGGTGTAGGGGCTGGAGGCGGATACAGAGATAGGGAGGGTGTTGGGGCTGGAGGAGGTTACAGATAGAGGGAGGGTTGTAGGGGCTGGAGGAATTTACAGAGATAGGGAGGGGTGTAGGGGCTGGAGGAGGTTACAGAGATAGGGAGGGGTGAAGGGGCTGGAGGAGGTTACAGAGATAGGGAGGGGTGTAGGGGCTGGAGGAGGTTACAAAGATAGGGAGGTGTGTAGGGGCTGGAGGAGTTTACAGAGATAGGGAGCGGTGTAGGGCTGGAGGAGGTAACAGAGAGAGCGAGGGGTGTAGAGGCTGGAGGAGGTTAGAGATAGGGAGGGGTGTAGGGGTTGGACGTGTTTACAGAGGTAGGGATGAGTGTATGGGCTGGAGGAGGTTACAGAGAGAGGGAGGGGTATAGGGGCAGAAGGAGGCCACAGGAATAGGGAGGGTTGAAGGGGTGGAGGACGTTACAGAGATACGGAGGGTTGTAGGGGCTGGAGGAGGTTACAGAGATAGGGATGGTGTAGGGGCTGGAGGAGGTTAGAGAGATAGGGAGGGGTGTAGGGGCTGGAGGAGGTTACAGAGATAGAGAGGTTGTAGGGGCTGGAGGAGGTTGCAGAGATAGGGAGGTGTGCAGGAGCTGGAGGAGGTTACAGAGATAGGGATGGGTGTAGGGGCTGGAGGAGTTTACAGAGATAGGGAGGGGTGTAGGGGCTGGAGGAGGTTACAGAGACAGGGAGGGGTGTAGAGGCTGGAGGAGGTTACAGAGATAGGGAGGGGTTGTAGGGGCTGGAGGAGGTTACAGAGATAGGGAAGGGTGTAGGTGCTGGAGGAGTTTACAGAGATAGGGAGGGGTGTAGGGGCTGGAGAGGTTACCGAGATAGGGAGGGGTGTAGGGGGCTGGAGGAGGTGACAGAGATAGGGAGGGGTGTAGGGGATGGAGGAGGTTACAGAGATAGGGAGGGTGGAGATGCTGGAGGAGGTTACAGAGATAGGGAGGTTTGTAGGGGCAGGAGGAGGTTGCAGAGATAGGAAGGCGTGCCGGAGCTGGAGGAGGTTACAGAGATAGGGAGGGGTGTAGGGGCTGGAGGAGGTTACAGAGATAGGGAGGGGTGTAGGGACTGCAGGAAGTTACAGAGACAGGGAGGGGTGTAGGGGCTGGAGGAGGTTACAGAGATAGGGAAGGGTGTAGGGGCTGGAGGAGGTTGCAGAGATAGGGAGGTGTGCAGGAGCTGGAGGAGGTTACAGAGATAGGAGGGGTGTCGGGGCTGGAGGAGTTTACAGAGATAGGGAGGGGTGTAGGGGCTGGAGGAGGTTACAGAGACAGGGAAGGGTGTAGGGGCTGGAGGAGGTTACAGAGATAGGGAGGGTGTCGGGGCTGGAGGAGGTTACAGAGATAGGGGAGGGGTTTAGGGGCTGGAGGAGGTTACAGAGATAGGGAGGGTGTGTAGGGGCTGGAGGAGGTTACAGAGATAGGGAGGGGTGTAGGGGCTGGAGGAGGTTACAGAGATAGGGAGGGGTGTAGGGGCTGGAGGAATTTACAGAGATAGGGAGGGGTGTAGGGGCTGGAGGAATTTACAGAGATAGGGAGGGGTGTAGGGGCTGGAGGAGGTTACAGAGATAGGGAGGGGTGTAGGGGTTGGAGGAGGTTACAGAGAATGGGAGGGGTGTAGGGGCTGGAGGAGGTTAGAGAGATAGGGAGGGGTGTAGGGGCTGGAGGAGGTTACAGAGATAGGAAGGGGTGAAGAGGCTGGAGGAGGTTACAGAGATAGGGAGGCGTGTAGGGGCTGGTGGAGGTTACAGAGATAGAGAGGTTTGTAGGGGCTGGAGGAGGTTACAGAGATAGGAGAGGTGCAGGAGCTGGAGGAGGTTACAGAGATAGGGAGGGTTGTAGGGGCTGGAGGAGGTTACAGAGATAGGGAGGGGTGTAGGGGCTGGAGGAAGTTACAGAGATAGGGTGGGGTGTAGGGGCTGGAGGAATTTACAGAGATAGGGAGGGGTGTAGGGGCTGGAGGATGTTACAGAGATAGGGAGGCGTGTAGGGGCTGGAGGAGTTTGCAGAGATAGGGAGGGGTGTAGGGCTGGAGGAGGTTACAGAGATAGGGAGGGGTGTAGGGGACTGGAGGAGGTTACAGAGATAGGGAGGTGTGTAGGGGCTGGAGGAGGTTACAGAGATAGGGAGGGGTGTAGGGTTGGAGGAGATTACAGAGATAGGGAGGGGTGTAGGGGCTGGAGGAGGTTACAGAGATAGGGAGGGGTGTAGGGGCTGGAGGAGTTTACAGTGATAGGGAGGGGTGCAGGTGCTGGAGGAGGTTACAGAGATAGGGAGGGGTGTAGGGGGGGTGGAGGAGGTTACAGAGATAGGCATGTTGTAGGGGCTGGAGGAGGTTACAGAGATAGGGAGGGTTTAGGGGCTGGAGGAGGTTACAGAGATAGGGAGGGTTTAGGGGCTGGAGGAGGATACAGAGATAGGGAGGGGTGTAGGGGCTGGAGGAGGTTACAGAGATTGAGAGGGGTGTAGGGGCTGGAGGAGTTTACAGAGATAGGGAGGGGTGTAGTGGCTGGAGGAGGTTACAGAGTAGGGAGGGGTGTAGGGGCTGGAGGAGTTTACAAAGATAGGGAGGGGTGTAGGGCTGGAGGAGGTTACAGAGATAGGGAGGGGTGTAGGGGCAGGAGGAGGTCACAGACAGTGGGAGGGTTGTAGGGGTGGAGGACGTTACAGAGATAGGGAGGGGTGTAGGGGCTGGAGGAGGTTACAGAGATAGGGATGGGTGTAGGGGATGGAGCAGGTTACAGAGATAGGGAGGGTGTAGGGGCTGGAGGAGGTTACAGAGATAGGGAGGTGTGTAGGGGTTGGAAGAGCTTACAGAGATAGGGAGGGGAGTAGGGGCTGGAGGAGGTTACAGAGATAGGGAGGGGTGTCGGGGGCTGGAGGAGGTTACAGAGATAGGGAGGGGTGTAGGGGCTGGAGGAGGTTACAGAGACAGGGAGGGGTGTAGGGGCTGGAGGAGGTTACAGAGATAGGGAGGGTTGTCGGGGGCTGGAGGAGGTTACAGAGATAGGGAGGGGTGTAGGAGCTGGATGAGGTCACAGAGATAGGGAGGGGTGTAGGGGCGGGAGGAGGTTACAGAGATAGGGTGGGTGTAGGGACTGGAGGAGGTTACAGAGATAGGGTGGGTGTCGGGACTGGAGGAGGTTACAGAGATAGGGAGTGTTGTAGGGGCAAGAGGAGGTTACAGAGATAGGGAGGGGTGTAGGGGTGGAGGAGGTTACAGAGATAGGGAGGGGTGTAGGGCCTGGAGGAGGTTACAGAGATAGGGAGGGATGTAGGGGCTGGAGGAGGTTACAGAGATAGGGAGGGGTGTAGGGGCTGGAGGAGTTTACAGAGATAGGGAGGGGTGTTTTGGCTGGAGGAGGTTACAGAGATAGGGAGGGGTGTAGGGGCTGGAGGAGTTTACAGAGATAGGGAGGGGTGTAGGGCTGGAGGAGGTTAAAGTGATAGGGAGGGGTGTAGGGGCTGGAGGAGTTTACAGAGTTAGGGAGGGGTGTAGGGGCTGGAGGAGGTTACAGAGATAGGGAGGGGTGTAGGGGCTGGAGGAGGTTACAGAGATAGGGAGGGGTGTAGAGGCTGGAGGAGGTTACAGAGATAGGGAGGGGTGTAGGGGCTGGAGGAGGTTACAGAGATAGGGAGGGGTGTAGTGGCTGGAGGAGGTTACAGAGATAGGGAGGGGTGTAGGGACTGGAGGAGGTTACAGAGACAGGGAGGGGTGCAGGGGCTGGAGGAGTTTACAGAGATAGGGAGGGGTGTAGGGGCTGGAGGAGGTTACAGAGATAGGGAGGGGTGTAGGGGCTGGAGGAGGTTACAGAAATAGGGGGGTGTTTAGGAGCTGGAGGAGGTTACAGACAGAAGGAGGAGTCATGGGGCTGGAGGAGGTTACAGAGATAGGGAGGGGTGTCGGGGCTGGAGGAGGTAACTGAGATAGGGAGGGGTGTCGGAGCTGGAGGAGGTTACTGAGATAGGGAGGGGTGTAGGGGCTGGAGGAGGTTACAGAGATAGAGAGGAGTGTAGGAGCTGGAGGAGGTTACAGAATTAGGGAGGGTGTCGGGACTGGAGGAGGTTACAGAGTTAGGGAGGGGTGTAGTGGCTGGAGGAGGTTACAGAGAATGAGAGGGGTGTAAGGGTGGAGGAGGTTACACAAATAGGGAGGGGTGTAGAGGCTGGAGGAGGTTACAGAGATAGGGAGGGGTGTAGGGGCAGGAGGAGTTTTCAGAGATAGGGAGGGTGTAGGGGCTGGAGGAGGTCACAGTGATAGGGAGGTGTGTAGGTTCTGGAGGTGGTTACAGAGATAGGGATGTTGTAGGGGCTGGATGAGGTTACAGAGATAGGGAGGGGTGTAGCGGTTGGAGGAGGTTACAGAGATAGGGAGTGGTGTAGGGTCTGGAGGAGGTTACAGAGATAGGGAGTTGTGTAGTGTCTGGATGAGGTTACAGAGATAGGTAGGGGTGTAGGGGCTGGAGGAGGTTACAGAGATAGGGAGGGGTGTAGGGGCTGGAGGAGGTTACAGAGATAGGGAGGGGTGTAGGGGCTGGAGGAGGTTACAGAGATAGGGAGGGGTGTAGGGGCTGGAGGAGGTTACAGAGATAGGGAGGGGAGTAGGGGCTGGAGGAGTTAACAGAGATAGGGAGCGTTGTAGGGCTGGAGGAGGTTGCAGAGATAGCGAGGGGTCTGCTGGCTGGAGGAGGTTACAGAGATAGGGAGGGATGTAGGGGTTGGAGCAGTTTACAGAGATAGGGAGGAGTGTAGGGGCTGGAGGAGGTTACAGAGATAGGGAGGGGTGTAGGGGCTTGAGGAGTTTACAGAGATAGGGAGGGGTATAGGGGCAGGCCGAGGTTACAGAGATAGGGAGGGTTGTAGGGGTGGAGGACATTACAGAGATAGGGAGGGGTGTAGGGGCTGGAGGAGGTTACAGAGATAGGGAGGGTTGTAGGGGCTGGAGGAGGTTACAGAGATAGGGAGGGGTGTAGGGGCTGGAGGAGGTTACAGAGATAGGTAGGGGTGTAGGGGCTGGAGGAGGTTACAGAGATAGGGATGGGTGTAGGGGCAGGAGGAAGTTACAGAGATAGGGAGGAGTGTAGGGGCTGGAGGAGGTTACAGAGATAGGGAGGGGTGTAGGGGCTGGAGGAGGTTACAGAGATAGGGAGCGGTTTAGGGGCAGGAGTAGGTTACAGAGATAGGGAGGGTTGTAGGGGCTTGAGGAGTTTACAGAGATAGGGACGGGTGTAGGGGCTGGAGGAGGTTACAGAGATAGGGAGGGGTGTAGGGGTGGAGGAGGTTACACAAATAGGGATGGGTGTAGGGGCTGGAGGAGGTTACAGAGATAGGGAGGGGTGTAGGGGCTGGAGAAGGTGATAGAGATAGGGAGGGTTGTAGGGTCTGGGGGCAGAGACAGAGATAGGGATGGTGTTGGGGCTGGAGGAGGTTACAGAGTTAGGGAGGGGTGTAGGGGCTGGAGGAGGTTACACAGATAGGGAGGGGTGAAGAGGATGGAGAATGTTAGAGAGATAGTGAGGGGTGTAGGGGCTGCATGAGGTTACAGAGATAGGGAGGGGTGTAGGGGCTGGAGGAGGTTACAGAGATAGGGAGGGGTGTAGGGGCTGGAGGAGGTTACAGAGATAGGGTGGGATGTAGGGGCTGGAGGAGGTTACAGAGATAGGGAGGGGTGTAGGGGCTGGAGGAGGTTACAGAGATAGGGAGGGGTGTCGGGGGACTGGAGGAGGTTACAGAGATAGGGAGGGGTGTAGGGGCTGGAGGAGGTTACAGAGATAGGGAGGGGTGTAGGCGCTGGAGGAGGTTACAGAGATAGGGAGGGGTGTAGGGGCTGGAGGAGGTGACAGAGATAGTGAGGGGTGTAGGGGCTGGAGGAGGTTACAGAGATAGGGAGGGGTGTAGGGGCTGGAGGAATTTACAGAGATAGGGAGGGATGTAGGGGCTGGAGGAGGTTACAGAGATAGGGAGGGGTGTAGGGGCTGGAGGAGGTTACCGAGATAGGGAGGGGTGTAGGGGCTGGAGGAGGTTACAGAGATAGGGAGGGGTGTAGGGGCTGGAGGAGGTTACAGAGATAGGGAGGGGTGTAGTGGCTGGAGGAGGGTTACAGAGATAGGGAGGGGTGTAGGGGCTGGAGGAGGTTACAGAGATATGGAGGGGTGTAGGGGCTGGAGGAGGTTACAGAGAAATAGGGAGGGGTGTAGGGGATGGAGGAGTTTACAGAGATAGGGAGGGGTGTAGTGGCTGGAGGAGGTTACAGAGATAGGGAGGGGTGGAGGGCTGGAGGAGGTTACAGAGATAGGGAGGGGTGTAGGTCTGGAGGAGGTTACAGAGATAGGGAGGGGTGTAGGGACTGGAGGAGGTTACAGAGATAGGGAGTGGTTTAGTTGCAGGAGGAGGTTACAGATATAGGGAGGGGTGTAGGGACTGGAGGAGGTTACAGAGATAGGGAGGGGTGTAGGGGCTGGAGGAGGTTACAGAGATAGGGAGGGGTGTAGGGGCTGGAGGAGGTTACAGAGGAAGGGACGGGTGTAGGGGCTGGAGGAGGTTACAGAGATAGGGAGGGGTGAAGCGGCTGGAGGAATTTACAGAGATAGGGAGGTGTGTAGGGGCTGGAGGAGGTTACAGAGATAGGGAGCGGTGTAGGGCTGGAGGAGGTTACAGAGAGAGCGAGGGGTCTAGAGGCTGGAGGAGGTTACAGAGATAGGGAGGGGTGTAGGGCTGGAGGAGGTTACAGAGAGAGCGAGGGGTGTAGGGGCTGGAGGAGGTTACAGAGATAGGGAGGGGTGTAGGGGTTGGACGTGTTTACAGAGGTAGGGAGGAGTGTATGGGCTGGAGGAGGTTACAGAGATAGGGAGGGGTGTAGGGGCAGAAGGAGGTCACAGGAATAGGGAGGGTTGAAGGGGTGGAGGACGTTACAGAGATAGGGATGGGTGTAGGAGCTGGAGGAGGTTAAAGAGATAGGGAGGGGTGTAGGGGCTGGAGGAGGTTACAGAGACAGGGAAGGGTGTAGGGGCTGGAGGAGGTTACAGAGATAGGGAGGGGTGTCGGGGCTGGAGGAGGTTACAGAGATAGGGAGGGGTTTAGGGGCTGGAGGAGGTTACAGAGATAGGGAGGGTGTGTAGGGGCTGGAGGAGGTTACAGAGATAGGGAGGGGTGTAGGGGCTGGAGGAGGTTACAGAGATAGGGAGGGGTGTAGGGGCTGGAGGAATTTACAGAGATAGGGAGGGGTGTAGGGGCTGGAGGAATTTACAGAGATAGGGAGGGGTGTAGGGGCTGGAGGAGGTTACAGAGATAGGGAGGGGTGTAGGGGTAGAGGAGGTTACAGAGAATGGGAGGGGTGTAGGGGCTGGAGGAGGTTAGAGAGATAGGGAGGGGTGTAGGTGCTGGAGGAGGTTACAGAGATAGGAAGGGGTGAAGAGGCTGGAGGAGGTTACAGAGATAGGGAGGCGTGTAGGGGCTGGTGGAGGTTACAGAGATAGAGAGGTTTGTAGGGGCTGGAGGAGGTTACAGAGATAGGGAGAGGTGCAGGAGCTGGAGGAGGTTACAGAGATAGGGAGGGGTGTAGGGGCTGGAGGAGGTTACAGAGATAGGGAGGGGTGTAGGGGCTGGAGGAAGTTACAGAGATAGGGTGGGGTGTAGGGGCTGGAGGAATTTACAGAGATAGGGAGGGGTGTAGGGGCTGGAGGATGTTACAGAGATAGGGAGGCGTGTAGGGGCTGGAGGAGTTTGCAGAGATAGGGAGGGGTGTAGGGCTGGAGGAGGTTACAGAGATAGGGAGGGGTGTAGGGGACTGGAGGAGGTTACAGAGATAGGGAGGCGTGTAGGGGCTGGAGGAGGTTACAGAGATAGGGAGGGGTGTAGGGTTGGAGGAGATTACAGAGATAGGGAGGGGTGTAGGGGCTGGAGGAGTTTACAGTGATAGGGAGGGGTGCAGGTGCTGGAGGAGGTTACAGAGATAGGGAGGGGTGTAGGGGGTGGAGGAGGTTACAGAGATAGGCATGTTGTAGGGGCTGGAGGAGGTTACAGAGATAGGGAGGGTTTAGGGGCTGGAGGAGGTGACAGAGATAGGGAGGGTTTAGGGGCTAGAGGAGGATACAGAGATAGGGAGGGGTGTAGGGGCTGGAGGAGGTTACAGAGATTGAGAGGGGTGTAGGGGCTGGAGGAGTTTACAGAGATAGGGAGGGGTGTAGTGGCTGGAGGAGGTTACAGAGTAGGGAGGGGTGTAGGGGCTGGAGGAGTTTACAAAGATAGGGAGGGGTGTAGGGCAGGAGGAGGTTACAGAGATAGGGAGGGGTGTAGGGGCAGGAGGAGGTCACAGACAGTGGGAGGGTTGTAGGGGTGGAGGACGTTACAGAGATAGGGAGGGGTGTAGGGGCTGGAGGAGGTTACAGAGATAGGGATGGGTGTAGGGGATGGAGCAGGTTACAGAGATAGGGAGGGGTGTAGAGGCTGGAGGAGGTTACAGAGATAGGGAGGTGTGTAGGGGTTGGAAGAGCTTACAGAGATAGGGAGGGGAGTAGGGGCTGGAGGAGGTTACAGAGATAGGGAGGGGTGTCGGGGGCTGGAGGAGGTTACAGAGATAGGGAGGGGTGTAGGGGCTGGAGGACGTTACAGAGACAGGGAGGGGTGTAGGGGCTGGAGGAGATTACAGAGATAGGGAGGGGTGTCGGGGGCTGGAGGAGGTTACAGAGATAGGGAGGGGTGTAGGAGCTGGAGGAGGTCACAGAGATAGGGAGGGGGTGTAGGGGCTGGAGGAGGTTACAGAGATAGGGAGGGGTGTAGCGGCTGGAGGAGGTTACAGAGATAGGGTGGGTGTAGGGACTGGAGGAGGTTACAGAGATAGGGTGGGTGTCGGGACTGGAGGAGGTTACAGAGATAGGGAGTGTTGTAGGGGCAAGAGGAGGTTACAGAGATAGGGAGGGGTGTAGGGGTGGAGGAGGTTACAGAGATAGGGAGGGGTGTAGGGCCTGGAGGAGGTTACAGAGATAGGGAGGGATGTAGGGGCTGGAGGAGGTTACAGAGATAGGGAGGGGTGTAGGGGCTGGAGGAGTTTACAGAGATAGGGAGGGGTGTTTTGGCTGGAGGAGGTTACAGAGATAGGGAGGGGTGTAGGGGCTGGAGGAGTTTACAGAGATAGAGAGGGGTGTAGGGCTGGAGGAGGTTAAAGTGATAGGGAGGGGTGTAGGGGCTGGAGGAGTTTACAGAGTTAGGGAGGGGTGTAGGGGCTGGAGGAGGTTACAGAGATAGGGAGGGGTGTAGGGGCTGGAGGAGGTTACAGAGATAGGGAGGGGTGTAGAGGCTGGAGGAGGTTACAGAGATAGGGAGGGGTGTAGGGGCTGGAGGAGGTTACAGAGATAGGGAGGGGTGTAGTGGCTGGAGGAGGTTACAGAGATAGGGAGGGGTGTAGGGACTGGAGGAGGTTACAGAGACAGGGAGGGGTGCAGGGGCTGGAGGAGTTTACAGAGATAGGGAGGGGTGTAGGGGCTGGAGGAGGTTACAGAGATAGGGAGGGGTGTAGGGGCTGGAGGAGGTTACAGAAATAGGGGGGTGTTTAGGAGCTGGAGGAGGTTACAGACAGAAGGAGGAGTCATGGGGCTGGAGGAGGTTACAGAGATAGGGAGGGGTGTCGGGGCTGGAGGAGGTAACTGAGATAGGGAGGGGTGTCGGAGCTGGAGGAGGTTACTGAGATAGGGAGGGGTGTAGGGGCTGGAGGAGGTTACAGAGATAGAGAGGAGTGTATGAGCTGGAGGAGGTTACAGAATTAGGGAGGGGTGTTGGGGCTGGAGGAGGTTACAGAGTTAGGGAGGGGTGTAGTGGCTGGAGGAGGTTACAGAGAATGAGAGGGGTGTAAGGGTGGAGGAGGTTACACAAATAGGGAGGGGTGTCGAGGCTGGAGGAGGTTACAGAGATAGGGAGGGGTGTAGGGGCAGGAGGAGTTTTCAGAGATAGGGAGGGTGTAGGGGCTGGAGGAGGTCACAGTGATAGGGAGGTGTGTAGGTTCTGGAGGTGGTTACAGAGATAGGGATGTTGTAGGGGCTGGATGAGGTTACAGAGTTAGGGAGGGGTGTAGCGGTTGGAGGAGGTTACAGAGATAGGGAGTGGTGTAGGGTCTGGAGGAGGTTACAGAGATAGGGAGTTGTGTAGTGTCTGGATGAGGTTACAGAGATAGGGAGGGGTGTAGGGGCTGGAGGAGGTTACAGAGATAGGGAGGGGTGTAGGGGCTGGAGGAGGTTACAGAGATAGGGAGGGGTGTAGGGGCTGGAGGAGGTTACAGAGATAGGGAGGGGTGTAGGGGCTGGAGGAGGTTACAGAGATAGGGAGGGGAGTAGGGGCTGGAGGAGTTAACAGAGATAGGGAGCGTTGTAGGGCTGGAGGAGGTTGCAGAGATAGCGAGGGGTCTGCTGGCTGGAGGAGGTTACAGAGATAGGGAGGGATGTAGGGGTTGGAGCAGTTTACAGAGATAGGGAGGAGTGTAGGGGCTGGAGGAGGTTACAGAGATAGGGAGGGGTGTAGGGGCTTGAGGAGTTTACAGAGATAGGGAGGGGTATAGGGGCAGGAGGAGGTTACAGAGATAGGGAGGATTGTAGGGGTGGAGGACATTACAGAGATAGGGAGGGGTGTAGGGGCTGGAGGAGGTTACAGAGATAGGGAGGGTTGTAGGGGCTGGAGGAGGTTACAGAGATAGGGAGGGGTGTAGGGGCTGGAGGAGGTTACAGAGATAGGTAGGGGTGTAGGGGCTGGAGGAGGTTACAGAGATAGGGATGGGTGTAGGGGCAGGAGGAAGTTACAGAGATAGGGAGGAGTGTAGGGGCTGGAGGAGGTTACAGAGATAGGGAGGGGTGTAGGGGCTGGAGGAGGTTACAGAGATAGGGAGCGGTTTAGGGGCAGGAGTAGGTTACAGAGATAGGGAGGGTTGTAGGGGCTTGAGGAGTTTACAGAGATAGGGACGGGTGTAGGGGCTGGAGGAGGTTACAGAGATAGGGAGGGGTGTAGGGGTGGAGGAGGTTACACAAATAGGGATGGGTGTAGGGGCTGGAGGAGGTTACAGAGATAGGGAGGGGTGTAGGGGCTGGAGAAGGTGATAGAGATAGGGAGGGTTGTAGGGTCTGGGGGCAGAGACAGAGATAGGGATGGTGTTGGGGCTGGAGGAGGTTACAGAGTTAGGGAGGGGTGTAGGGGCTGGAGGAGGTTACACAGATAGGGAGGGGTGAAGAGGCTGGAGGATGTTAGAGAGATAGTGAGGGGTGTAGGGGCTGCATGAGGTTACAGAGATAGGGAGGGGTGTAGGGGCTGGAGGAGGTTACAGAGATAGGGAGGGGTGTAGGGGCTGGAGGAGGTTACAGAGATAGGGTGGGATGTAGGGGCTGGAGGAGGTTACAGAGATAGGGAGGGGTGTAGGGGCTGGAGGAGGTTACAGAGATAGGGAGGGGTGTCGGGGGACTGGAGGAGGTTACAGAGATAGGGAGGGGTGTAGGGGCTAGAGGAGGTTACAGAGATAGGGAGGGGTGTAGGCGCTGGAGGAGGTTACAGAGATAGGGAGGGGTGTAGGGGCTGGAGGAGGTGACAGAGATAGTGAGGGGTGTAGGGGCTGGAGGAGGTTACAGAGATAGGGAGGGGTGTAGGGGCTGGAGGAATTTACAGAGATAGGGAGGGATGTAGGGGCTGGAGGAGGTTACAGAGATAGGGAGGGGTGTAGGGGCTGGAGGAGGTTACCGAGATAGGGAGGGGTGTAGGGGCTGGAGGAGGTTACAGAGATAGGGAGGGGTGTAGGGGCTGGAGGAGGTTACAGAGATAGGGAGGGGTGTAGTGGCTGGAGGAGGGTTACAGAGATAGGGAGGTGTGTAGGGGCTGGAGGAGGTTACAGAGATATGGAGGGGTGTAGGGGCTGGAGGAGGTTACAGAGAAATAGGGAGGGGTGTAGGGGATGGAGGAGTTTACAGAGATAGGGAGGGGTGTAGTGGCTGGAGGAGGTTACAGAGATAGGGAGGGGTGGAGGGCTGGAGGAGGTTACAGAGATAGGGAGGGGTGTAGGTCTGGAGGAGGTTACAGAGATAGGGAGGGGTGTAGGGGCTGGAGGAGGTTACAGAGATAGGGAGTGGTTTAGTTGCAGGAGGAGGTTACAGATATAGGGAGGGGTGTAGGGACTGGAGGAGGTTACAGAGATAGGGAGGGGTGTAGGGGCTGGAGGAGGTTACAGAGATAGGGAGGGGTGTAGGGGCTGGAGGAGGTTACAGAGGAAGGGACGGGTGTAGGGGCTGGAGGAGGTTACAGAGATAGGGAGGGGTGTAGGGCTGGAGGAGGTTACAGAGAGAGCGAGGGGTGTAGGGGCTGGAGGAGGTTACAGAGATAGGGAGGGGTGTAGGGGTTGGACGTGTTTACAGAGGTAGGGAGGAGTGTATGGGCTGGAGGAGGTTACAGAGATAGGGAGGGGTGTAGGGGCAGAAGGAGGTCACAGGAATAGGGAGGGTTGAAGGGGTGGAGGACGTTACAGAGATAGGGATGGGTGTAGGAGCTGGAGGAGGTTACAGAGATAGGGAGCGGTTTAGGGGCAGGAAGAGGTTACAGAGGAAGGGAGGGGTGTAGGTGCTGGGAGAGGTTACAGAGATAGGGAGGGGTGTAGGGGCTGGAGGAGGTTACAGAGAAAGGGAGTGGTGTAGGGGCTGGAGGAGGTTACAGAGATAGGAAGGTGTACAGGGGCTGGAGGAATTTACAGAGATAGGGAGGGGTGTAGGGGCTGGAGGAGTTTACAGAGATAGGGAGGGGTGTAGGGCTGGAGGAGGTTACAGAGATAGGGAGGGGTGTAGGGGCTGGAGGAGGTTACAGAGATAGGGAGGAGTGATGGGGCTGGAGGAGTTTACAGAGATAGGGAGGGGTGTAGGGGCTGGAGGAGGTTACAGAGATAGGGAGGGGTGTAGGGTTGGAGGAGGTTACACAAATAGGGATGGGTGTAGGGGCTGGAGGAGGTTACAGATATAGGGACGGGTGTAGGGGCTGGAGGAGGTGATAGAAATAGGGAGGGTTGTAGGGTCTGGGGGCAGATACAGAGATAGGGATGGTGTTGGGGCTGGAGGAGGTTACAGAGTTAGGGAGGGGTGTAGGGTCTGGAGGTGGTTACAGAGATAGGGAGGGGTGAAGATGCTGGAGGATGTTAGAGAGATAGTGAGGGGTGTAGGGGCTGCATGAGGTTACAGAGATAGGGAGGGGTGTAGGGGCTGGAGGAGGTTACAGAGATAGGGAGGGGTGTAGGGGCTGGAGGAGGTTACAGAGATAGGGAGGGGTGTAGGGGCTGGAGGAGGTTACAGAGATAGGGAGGGGTGTAGGGGCTGGAGGAGGTTACAGAGATAGGGAGGGGTGTCGGGGGACTGGAGGAGGTTACAGAGATAGGGAGGCGTGTAGGGGCTGGAGGAGGTTACAGAGATAGGGAGGGGTGTAGGCGCTGGAGGAGGTTACAGAGATAGGGAGGGGTGTAGGGGCTGGAGGAGGTGACAGAGATAGGGAGGGGTGTAGGGGCTGGAGGAGGTTACAGAGATAGGGAGGGGTGTAGGGGCTGGAGGAATTTACAGAGATAGGGAGGGGTGTAGGGGCTGGAGGAGGTTACAGAGATAGGGAGGGGTGTAGGGGCTGGAGGAGGTTACAGAGATAGGGAGGAGTGTAGGGGCTGGAGGAGGTTACAGAGATAGGGAGGGGTGTAGGGGCTGGAGGAGGTTACAGTGATAGGGAGGGGTCTAGGGGCTGGAGGAGGTTACAGAGTTAGGGAGTTGTGTAGGGGTTGGAGGAGGTTACAGTGATAGGGAGGGGTTAAGGGTCTGGAGGATGTTACAGAGATAGGGAGGGGTGTAGGGGCTGGAGGAGGTTACAGAGATAGGGATGAGTGTTTGGGCTGGAGGAGGTTACATAGATAGGGAGGGGTGTAGGGGCTGGAGGAGGTTACAGAGATAGGGAGGGGTGTAGGGGCTTGAGGAGGTTACAGATTTAGGGAGGGGTATAGAACTGGAGGGGTTAACAGACATAGGGATGTGTGCAGGGGCTGGAGGAGTTTACAGAGATAGGGAGGGTTGTAGGGTTGGAGGACGTTACAGAGATAGGGAGGGTTGTAGGGGCTGGAGGAGCTTACAGAGATAGGGAGGGTTGTAGGGGTGGAGGTGGTTACAGAGATAGAGAGGGTTGTAGGTTGGGAGGAGTTTACAGAGATAGGGAGGGTTGTAGTTCTGGAATGGGCACAGAGATAGGGAGGGGTGTAGGGGTGGAGGAGGTTACACAAATAGGGATGGGTGTAGGAGCTGGAGGAGGGTTACAGACAGAGGGAGGAGTGTAGGGGCGGGAGGAGGTGATAGAGATAGGGAGGGGTGTTGCGGCTGGAGGAGGTTACAGAGATAGGGAGGGGTGTAGGGGCTGGAGGAGGTTACAGAGATAGGGAGGGGTGTAGTGGCTGGAGGAGGTTACAGAGATAGGGAGGGGTGAAGAGGCTGGAGGATGTTAGAGAGATAGGGAGGGGTGTAGGTTTGGAGGAGGTTACAGAGATAGTGAGGGGTGTAGGGGCTGGAGGAGGTTACAGAGATAGGGAGGGGTGTAGGGGCTGGAGGAGGTTACAGAGATAGGGAGGGGTGTAGGGGCTGGAGGAGGGTTACAGAGATAGGGAGGGGTGTAGGGGCTGGAGGAGGTTACAGAGATAGGGAGGGGAGAAGGGACTGGAGGAGGTTACAGAGATAGGGAGGGGTGTGGGGGCTGGAGGAGGTTACAGAGATAGGGAGGGGTGTAGGGGCTGGAGTAGGTTACAGAGAAATAGGGAGGGGTGTAGGGAATGGAGGAGTTTACAGAGATAGGGAGGGGTGGAGGGCTGGAGGCGGTTACAGAGATAGGGAGCGGTGTAGTGGCTGGAGGAGGTTACAGAGATAGGGAGGGGTGTAGGGGCTGGAGGAGGTTACTGAGATAGGGAGGGGTGTAGGGGCTGGAGGAGGTTACAGAAATAGGGACGTGTTAAGAAGCTGGAGGAAGGTTACAGACAGACGGAGGAGTGATGGGGCTGGAGGAGGTTACAGAGATAGGGAGGGATATAGGGGCTTGAGGCGGATAAAGAGATAGGGATGGTGTAGGTGCTGGAAGTGGTTACAGTGATAGGGAGGGGTGTAGGGGCTGGAGGAGGTTACAGAGATAGGGAGGGGTCTAGGGGCTGGAGGAGGTTACAGAGATAGGGAGTTGTGTAGGGGCTGGAGGAGGTTACAGTGATAGGGAGGGATGTAGGGGCTGGAGGAGGTTACAGAGATAGTGAGGGGTTAAGGGGCTGGAGGAGTTTACAGAGATGGGGAGCGTTGTAGGTCTGGAGGAGGTTACGGAGATAGGGAGTAGTGTTGGGGCTGGAGGAGGTTACAGAGATAGGGAGGGTTGTAGGGTTGGAGGACGTTACAGAGATAGGGAGGGGTGTAGGGGCAGGAGGAATTTACAGAGATAGGGACGGGTGAAGCGGCTGGAGGAGGTTACAGAGATAGGGAGGGTTGTAGGGGTGGAGGTGGTTACAGAGATAGAGAGGGTTGTAGGGTTGGAGGAGTTTACAGAGATAGGGAGGTTTGTAGGTCTGGAATGGGCACAGAGATAGGGAGGGGTGTAGGGGTGGAGGAGGTTACACGAATAGGGATGGGTGTAGGAGCTGGAGGAGGGTTACAGACAGAGGGAGGAGTGTAGGGCCTGGAGGAGGTGATAGAGATAGGGAGGGTTGTAGGGTCTGTGGGCAGATACAGAGATAGGGATGGTGTTGGGGCTGGAGGAGGTTACAGAGATAGGGAGGGGTGTAGGGGCTGGAGGTGGTTACAGAGTTATGTTGTATTGTAGGGCCTGGAGGAGGTTACAGAGATACGGAGGGGTGACGTGGCTGGAGGAGGTTACAGAGATAGGGAGGGGTGTAGAGGCTGGAGGAGGTTACAGAGATAGGGAGGGGTGTAGGGGCTGGAGGAGGTTACAGAGATAGGGAGGGGTGTAGGGGCTGCAGGAGGTTACAGAGATAGGAAGGGGTGTAATGGCTGGAGAAGTTTACAGAGATAGGGAGGAGTGTAGGGGCTGGAGGAGGTTACAGAGATAGGGAGGGGTGTAGGGTCTGGAGGAGGTTACAGAGATAGGGAGGGGTGTAGGGGCTGTGGGAGTTTACAAAGATAGGGAGGGGGTAGGGACTAGAGGAGGTTACAGAGATAGGGAGGGGTGTAGGGGCTGGAGGAGGTTACAGAGATAGGGAGGAGTGTAGGGGCTGGAGGAGTTTACAGAGATAGGGAGGGGTGAAGGGGCTGGAGGAGGATACAGAGATAGGGAGCGGTGAAGGGCTGGAGGAGGTTTCAGAGATAGGGAGGGGTGTAGGGGCAGGAGGAGGTTACAGAGATAGGGAGTGGTGTAGGGGCAGGAGGAGGTTACAGAGATAGCGAGGGGTGTAGGGGCTGGAGGAGGTTACAGAGATAGCGAGGGATGTAGGGGCTGGAGGAGGTTACAGAGATAGGGAGGGGTGTAGGGGCTGCAGGAGGTTACAGAGATAGGGAGGGGTGTAGGGGCTGGAGGACGTTACAGAGATAGGGAGGGTTGTAGGGGCTGGAGGACGTTACAGAGATAGGGAGGGTTGTAGGGGCTGGAGGAGGTTACAGAGATAGGGAGGGTTTTAGGGGCTGGAGGAGGTTACAGAGGTAGGGAGGGGTGTATGGGCTGGAGGAGTTTACAGTGATGGGGAGTGGTGTAGGGGCTGGAGGAGGTTACAGTGATAGGTAGGGGTGAAGGGGCTGGAGGGGGTTACAGAGATAGGGAGGTGTGTAGGGGCAGGAGGATGTTAGAGAGATAGGGAGGGGTGTATGGGCTGGAGGAGGTTACAGATATAGGGAGGTCTGGAGGGGCTGGAGGAGGTTACGGTGATAGGGAGGGGTGTAGGTTCTGGAGAAGGTTACAGAGATAGGGAGGGTTTTAGGGGCTGGAGGAGTTAACAGAGATAGGGAGCGTGGTAGGGCTGGAGGAGGTTACAGAGACAGCGAGGGATGTAGGGTTTGGAGCAGTTTACAGAGATAGGGAGGAGTGTAGGGGCTGGAGGAGGATACAGAGATAGGGAGGGGTGTAGGGGCTTGAGGAGGTTAGAGAGATAGGGAGGGGTATAGGGGCTGGAGGCGGTTACAGACATAGGGAGTGTTGTAGGGGCTGGAGGAGGTTACAGAGATAGGGAGGTGTGTAGGGGCTGGAGGAGGTTACAGAGATAGTGAGGTGTGTAGGGGCTGGAGGAGTTTACAGAGATATGGAGGGGAGTAGGGGCTGGAGGAGGTTACAGAGATAGGGAGGGGTGTAGGGGCTTGAGGAGGTTACAGAGATAGGGAGGGGTGTAGGGGCTGGAGGAAGTTACAGAGATAGGGAGGGGTGTCGAGGCTGGAGGAGTTTACAGTGATATGGAGGGGTGTAGAGGCTGGAGGAGGTTACAGAGATAGGGAGGGGTGTAGGGGCTGGAGGAGGTTACAGAGATAGGGAGGGGTGTAGGGGCTGGAGGAAGTTACAGAGATAGGGAGGGGTGTCGGGGCTGGAGGAGGTTACAGAGATAGGGAGGGTTGTAGGGGCTTGAGGAGTTTACAGAGATAGGGACGGGTGAATTGGCTGGAGGAGGTTACAGAGATAGGGAGGGGTGTAAGGGTGGAGGAGGTTACAGAGATAGGGAGGGGTATAGGGGCTGGAGGAGGTTACAGAGATAGGGAGGGGTGTAGGGGGTGGAGGAGGTTACAGATATAGGGAGGGTGTAGGGGCTGGAGGAGGTTACAGAGATAGGGAGGGGTGTAGAGGCTGGAGGAGGTTACAGAGATAGGGAGGGGTGTAGGGGCTGGAGGAGGTTACAGAGATAGGGAGGGGTGTAGGGGCTGCAGGAGGTTACAGAGATAGGGAGGGGTGTAGGGGCTGCAGGAGGTTACAGAGATAGGAAGGGGTGTAATGGCTGGAGAAGGTTACAGAGATAGGGAGGAGTGTAGGGGCTGATGGAGGTTACAGAGATAGGGAGGGGTGTAGGGTCTGGAGGAGGTTACAGAGATAGTGAGGGGTGTAGGGGCTGGGGGAGGTTACAAAGATAGGGAGGGGGTAGGGACTAGAGGAGGTTACAGAAATAGGGAGGGGTGTAGGGGCTGGAGGAGGTTACAGAGATAGGGAGGAGTGTAGGGGCTGGAGGAGTTTACAGAGATAGGGAGGGGTGAAGGGGCTGGAGGAGGATACAGAGATAGGGAGTGGTGAAGGGCTGGAGGAGGTTTCAGAGATAGGGAAGGGTGTAGGGGCAGGAGGAGGTTACAGAGATAGGGAGTGGTGTAGGGGCAGGAGGAGGTTACAGAGATAGCGAGGGGTGTAGGGGCTGGAGGAGGTTACAGAGATAGCGAGGGATGTAGGGGCTGGAGGAGGTTACAGAGATAGGGAGGGGTGTAGGGGCTGGAGGAGGTTACAGAGATAGGGAGGGGTGTAGGGGCTGGAGGACGTTACAGAGATAGGGAGGGTTGTAGGGGCTGGAGGACGTTACAGAGATAGGGAGGGTTGTAGGGGCTGGAGGAGGTTACAGAGATAGGGAGGGTTTTAGGGGCTGGAGGAGGTTACAGAGATAGGAAGGGGTGTATGGGCTGGAGGAGTTTACAGAGATAGGGAGTGGTGTAGGGGCTGGAGGAGGTTACAGTGATAGGTAGGGGTGAAGGGGCTGGAGGGGGTTGCAGAGATAGGGAGGTGTGTAGGGGCAGGAGGATGTTAGAGAGATAGGGAGGGGTGTATGGGCTGGAGGAGGTTACAGATATAGGGAGGTCTGGAGGGGCTGGAGGAGGTTACGGTGATAGAGAGGGGTGTAGGTTCTGGAGAAGGTTACAGAGATAGGGAGGGGTGTAGGGGGCTGGAGGAGGTTACAGAGATAGGGAGGGGTGTAGGGTTGGAGGAGATTACAGAGATAGGGAGGGGTATAGGGGCTGGAGGAGGTTACAGAGATAGGGAGGGGTGTAGGGGCTGGAGGAGTTTACAGTGATAGGGAGGGGTGCAGGTGCTGGAGGAGTTTACAGAGATAGGGAGGGGTGTAGGGGGTGGAGGAGGTTACAGAGATAGGGATGTTGTAGGGGCTGGAGGAGGTTACAGAGATAGGGAGGGTTTAGGGGCTGGAGGAGGTTACAGAGATAGGGAGGGTTTAGGGGCTGAAGGAGGTTACAGAGATAGGGAGGGTTTAGGGGCTGGAGGAGTTTACAAAGATAGGGAGCGGTGAAGGGCTGGAGGAGGTTTCAGAGATAGGGAGGGGTGTAGGGGCAGGAGGAGGTTACAGAGATAGGGAGTGGTGTAGGGGCAGGAGGAGGTTGCAGAGATAGCGAGGGGTGTAGGGGCTGGAGGAGGTTACAGAAATAGGGAGGGGTGTAGGGGCTGGAAGAGGTTACAGAGATAGGTAGGGGTGTAGGGGCTGGAGGAGGTTACAGAGATAGGGAGGGGTGTAGGGGCTGGAGGAGGTTACAGAGATAGGGAGGGGTGTAGGGGCTTGAAGAGGTTACAGAGATAGGTAGGGGTGTAGGGGCTGGAGGAGGTTACAGAGATAGGGAGGAGTGTAGAGGCTGGAGGAGGTTACAGAGATAGGGAGGGGTGTAGGGGCAGGAGGAGGTTACAGACATTGGGAGAGTTGTAGGGGTGGAGGACGTTACAGAGATAGGGAGGGTTGTAGGGGCTGGAGGAGGTTACAGAGATAGGGAGGGTTTTAGGGGCTGGACGAGGTTACAGAGATAGGGAGGGGTGTATGGGCTGGAGGAGTTTACAGAGATAGGGAGTGGTGTAGGTGCTGGAGGTGGTTACAGAGATAGGGATGTTGTAGGGGCTGGAGGAGGTTACAGAGATAGGTAGGGGTGTAGGGGCTGGAGGAGGTTACAGAAATAGGGAGGTGTGTAGGGGCTGGAGGATGTTAGAGAGATAGGGAGGGGTGTATGGGCTGGAGGAGGTTACAGATATAGGGAGGTCTGGAGGGGCTGGAGGAGGTTACGGTGATAGGGAGGGGTGTAGGTTCTGGAGAAGGTTACAGAGATAGGGAGGGTTTTAGGGGCTGGAGGAGTTAACAGAGATAGGGAGCGTGGTAGGGCTGGAGGAGGTTACAGAGACAGGGAGGGATGTAGGGTTTGGAGCAGTTTACAGAGATAGGGAGGAGTGTAGGGGCTGGAGGAGGTGACAGAGATAGGGAGGGGTGTAGGGGCTGGAGGAGGTTACAGAGATAGGGAGGGGTGTAGGGGCTGGAGGAGGTTATAGAGATAGGGAGGGTGGTGTAGGGACTGGAGGAGGTTACAGAGATAGGGAGGCGTATAGGGGCTGGAGGAGGTTACAGACATTGGGAGTGTTGTAGGGGCTGGAGGAGGTTACAGAGATAGGGAGGGGTGTAGGGGTTGCAGGAGGTTACAGAGATAGGGAGGGGTGTAGGGGCTGGAGGAGTTTACAGAGATATGGAGGTGTGTAGGGGGCTGGAGGAGGTTACAGAGATTGGGAGGGGTGTAGGGGCTGGAGGAGGATACAGAGAGAGGGAGGGGTGTAGGGGCTGGAGGAGGTTACAGAGATAAGGAGGGGTGTAGGGACTGGAGGAGGTTACAGAGATAGGGAGGGGTTTAGGGGCTGGAGGAGGTTACAGAGATAGGGCGGGGTGTAGGGGCTGGAGGAGGTTACAGAGATAGGGAGGGGTTCAGGTGCTGGAGGAGGTTACAGAGATAGGGAGGGGTGTAGGGGGTGGAGGAGGTTACAGAGATAGGCATGTTGTAGGGGCTGGAGGAGGATACAGAGATAGGGAGGGTTTCGGGGCTGGAGGAGGTTACAGAGATAGGGAGGGTTTAGGGGCTGGAGGAGGATACAGAGATAGGGAGGGGTGTAGGGGCTGGAGGCGGTTACAGAGATTGGGAGGGGTGTAGGGGCTGGAGGAGTTTACAGAGATAGGGAGGGGTGTAGTGCCTGGAGGAGGTTACAGAGTAGGGAGGGGTGTAGGGGCTGGAGGAGTTTACAAAGATAGGGAGGGGTGTAGGGCTGGAGGAGGTTACAGAGATAGGGAGGGGAGTAGGGGCAGGAGGAGGTCACAGACAGAGGGAGGGTGTAGGGGTGGAGGACGTTACAGAGATAGGGAGGGGTGTAGGGGCTGGAGGATGTTACAGAGATAGGGATGGGTGTAGGGGATGGAGGAGGTTACAGAGATAGGGAGGGGTGAAGGGGCTGGAGGGGGTTACAGAGATAGGGAGGTGTGCAGGGGTTGGAAGAGCTTACAGAGATAGGGAGGGGAGTAGGGGCTGGAGGAGGTTACAGAGATAGGGAGGGGTGTCGGGGGCTGGAGGAGGTTACAGAGATAGGGAGGGGTGTAGGGGCTGGAGGAGGTTACAGAGACAGGGAGGGGTGTAGGGGCTGGAGGAGGTTACAGAGATAGGGAGGGGTGTCGGGGGCTGGAGGAGGTTACAGAGATAGGGAGGGGTGTAGGAGCTGGAGGAGGTCACAGAGATAGGGAGGGGTGTAGGGGCGGGAGGAGGTTACAGAGATAGGGAGGGGTGTAGCAGCTGGAGGAGGTTACAGAGAAAGGGTGGGGTGTAGGGGCTGGAGGAGGTTACAGAGATAGGGAGGGTGTAGGGACTGGAGGAGGTTACAGAGATAGGGTGGGTGTCGGCACTGGAGGAGGTTACAGAGATAGGGAGTGTTGTAGGGGCAAGAGGAGGTTACAGAGATAGGGAGGGGTGTAGGGGCTGGAGGAGGTTGCAGAGATAGGGAGGTGTGTAGGCGCTGGAGGAATTTACAGTGATAGGGAGGGGTGTAGGGTCTGGAGGAGGTTACAGAGATAGGGAGGGGTGTAGGGGCTGGAGGAGTTTACAGAGATAGGGAGGAGTGTAGGGCTGGAGGAGGTTACAGTGATAGGGAGGGTTGTAGGGGATGGAGGAGGTTACAGAGATAGGGAGGGGTGTAGTGGCTGGAGGAGGTTACAGAGATAGGGAGGGGTATAGGGGCTGGAGGAGGTTACAGAGATAGGGAGGGGTTTAGGAGCTGGAGGAAGGTTACAGACAGAAGGAGGAGTGATGGGGCAGGAGGAGGTTACAGAGATAGGGAGGGATGTAGGGGCTTGAGGCGGATACAGAGATAGGGATGGTGTAGGTGCTGGAGGTGGTTTCAGAGATAGGGAGGGGTGTAGGGGCTGGAGGAGGTTACAGAGATAGGGAGGAGTGATGGGGCTGGAGGAGTTTACAGAGATAGGGAGGGGTGTAGGGGCTGGAGGAGGTTACAGAGATAGGGAGGGGTGTAGGGGTGGAGGAGGTTACACAAATAGGGATGGGTGTAGGGGCTGGAGGAGGTTACAGAGATAGGGAGGGGTGTAGGGGCTGGAGGAGGTGATAGAGATAGGGAGGGTTGTAGGGTCTGGGGGCAGATACAGAGATAGGGATGGTGTTGGGGCTGGAGGAGGTTACAGAGTTAGGGAGGGGTGTAGGGGCTGGAGGAGGTTACACAGATAGGGAGGGGTGAAGAGGCTGGAGGATGTTAGAGAGATAGTGAGGGGTGTAGGGGCTGCATGAGGTTACAGAGATAGGGAGGGGTGTAGGGGCTGGAGGAGGTTACAGAGATAGGGAGGGGTGTAGGGGCTGGAGGAGGTTACAGAGATAGGGAGGGGTGTAGGGGCTGGAGGAGGTTACAGAGATAGGGAGGGGTGTAGGGGCTGGAGGAGGTTACAGAGATAGGGAGGGGAGTAGGCGCTGGAGGAGGTTACAGAGATAGGGAGGGGTGTAGGGGCTGGAGGAGGTGACAGAGATAGTGAGGGGTGTAGGGGCTGGAGGAGGTTACAGAGATAGGGAGGGGTGTAGGGGCTGGAGGAATTTACAGAGATAGGGAGGGGTGTAGGGGCTGGAGGAGGTTACAGAGATAGGGAGGGGTGTAGGGGCTGGAGGAGGTTACCGAGATAGGGAGGGGTGTAGGGACTGGAGGAGGTTACAGAGATAGGGAGGGGTGTAGGGGCTGGAGGAGGTTACAGAGATAGGGAGGGGTGTAGGGGCTGGAGGAGGGTTACAGAGATAGGGAGGGGTGAAGGGGCTGGAGGAGGTTACAGAGATATGGAGGGGTGTAGGGGCTGGAGTAGGTTACAGAGAAATAGGGAGGGGTGTAGGGGATGGAGGAGTTTACAGCGATAGGGAGGGGTGTAGTGGCTGGAGGAGGTTACAGAGATAGGGAGGGGTGGAGGGCTGGAGGAGGTTACAGAGATAGGGATGTTGTAGGGGCTGGAGGAGGTTACAGAGATAGGTAGGGGTGTAGGGGCTGGAGGAGGTTACAGAAATAGGGAGGTGTGTAGGGGCTGGAGGATGTTAGAGAGATAGGGAGGGGTGTAGGGGCTGGAGGAGGTTACAGAGATAGGGAGGGGTGTATGTGCTGGAGGAGGTTACAGATATAGGGAGGTCTGGAGGGGCTGGAGGAGGTTACGGTGATAGGGAGGGGTGTAGGTTCTGGAGAAGGTTACAGAGATAGGGAGGGTTTTAGGGGCTGGAGGAGTTAACAGAGATAGGGAGCGTGGTAGGGCTGGAGGAGGTTACAGAGACAGGGAGGGATGTAGGGTTTGGAGCAGTTTACAGAGATAGGGAGGAGTGTAGGGGCTGGAGGAGGTGACAGAGATAGGGAGGGGTGTAGGGGCTGGAGGAGGTTACAGAGATAGGGAGGGGTGTAGGGACTGGAGGAGGTTACAGAGATAGGGAGGCGTATAGGGGCTGGAGGAGGTTACAGACATTGGGAGTGTTGTAGGGGCTGGAGGAGGTTACAGAGATAGGGAGGTGTGTAGGGGCTGGAGGAGTTTACAGAGATATGGAGGGGTGTAGGGGCTGGAGGAGGTTACAGAGATTGGGAGGGGTGTAGGGGCTGGAGGAGGATACAGAGAGAGGGAGGGGTGTAGGGGCTGGAGGATGTTACAGAGATAAGGAGGGGTGTAGGGACTGGAGGAGGTTACAGAGATAGGGAGGGGTGTAGGGACTGGAGGAGGTTACAAAGATAGGGAGGGGTTTAGGGGCTGGAGGGGGTTACAGAGATAGGGCGGGGTGTAGGGGCTGGAGGAGGTTACAGAGATAGGGAGGGGTTCAGGTGCTGGAGGAGGTTACAGAGATAGGGAGGGGTGTAGGGGGTGGAGGAGGTTACAGAGATAGGCATGTTGTAGGGGCTGGAGGAGGATACAGAGATAGGGAGGGTTTCGGGGCTGGAGGAGGTTACAGAGATAGGGAGGGTTTAGGGGCTGGAGGAGGATACAGAGATAGGGAGGGGTGTAGGGGCTGGAGGCGGTTACAGAGATTGGGAGGGGTGTAGGGGCTGGAGGAGTTTACAGATATAGGGAGGGGTGTAGTGGCTGGAGGAGGTTACAGAGTAGGGAGGGGTGTAGGGGCTGGAGGAGTTTACAAAGATAGGGAGGGGTGTAGGGCTGGAGGAGGTTACAGAGATAGGGAGGGGAGTAGGGGCAGGAGGAGGTCACAGACAGAGGGAGGGTTGTAGGGGTGGAGGACGTTACAGAGATAGGGAGGGGTGTAGGGGCTGGAGGATGTTACAGAGATAGGGATGGGTGTAGGGGATGGAGGAGGTTACAGAGATAGGGAGGGGTGAAGGGGCTGGAGGGGGTTACAGAGATAGGGAGGTGTGCAGGGGTTGGAAGAGCTTACAGAGATAGGGAGGGGAGTAGGGGCTGGAGGAGGTTACAGAGATAGGGAGGGGTGTCGGGGGCTGGAGGAGGTTACAGAGATAGGGAGGGGTGTAGGGGCTGGAGGAGGTTACAGAGACAGGGAGGGGTGTAGGGGCTGGAGGAGGTTACAGAGATAGGGAGGGGTGTCGGGGGCTGGAGGAGGTTACAGAGATAGGGAGGGGTGTAGGAGCTGGAGGAGGTCACAGAGATAGGGAGGGGTGTAGGGGCTGGAGGAGGTTACAGAGATAGGGAGGGGTGTAGCAGCTGGAGGAGGTTACAGAGAAAGGGTGGGGTGTAGGTGCTGGAGGAGGTTACAGAGATAGGGAGGGTGTAGGGACTGGAGGAGGTTACAGAGATAGGGTGGGTGTCGGCACTGGAGGAGGTTACAGAGATAGGGAGTGTTGTAGGGGCAAGAGGAGGTTACAGAGATAGGGAGGGGTGTAGGGGCTGGAGGAGGTTGCAGAGATAGGGAGGTGTGTAGGCGCTGGAGGAATTTACAGTGATAGGGAGGGGTGTAGGGTCTGGAGGAGGTTACAGAGATAGGGAGGGGTGTACGGGCTGGAGGAGTTTACAGAGATAGGGAGGAGTGTAGGGCTGGAGGAGGTTACAGTGATAGGGAGGGTTGTAGGGGATGGAGGAGGTTACAGAGATAGGGAGGGGTGTAGTGGCTGGAGGAGGTTACAGAGATAGGGAGGGGTATAGGGGCTGGAGGAGGTTACAGAGATAGGGAGGGGTTTAGGAGCTGGAGGAAGGTTACAGACAGAAGGAGGAGTGATGGGGCAGGAGGAGGTTACAGAGATAGGGAGGGATGTAGGGGCTTGAGGCGGATACAGAGATAGGGATGGTGTAGGTGCTGGAGGTGGTTTCAGAGATAGGGAGGGGTGTAGGGGCTGGAGGAGGTTACAGAGATAGGGAGGAGTGATGGGGCTGGAGGAGTTTACAGAGATAGGGAGGGGTGTAGGGGCTGGAGGAGGTTACAGAGATAGGGAGGGGTGTAGGGGTGGAGGAGGTTACACAAATAGGGATGGGTGTAGGGGCTGGAGGAGGTTACAGAGATAGGGAGGGGTGTAGGGGCTGGAGGAGGTGATAGAGATAGGGAGGGTTGTAGGGTCTGGGGGCACATACAGAGATAGGGATGGTGTTGGGGCTGGAGGAGGTTACAGAGTTAGGGAGGGGTGTAGGGGCTGGAGGAGGTTACACAGATAGGGAGGGGTGAAGAGGCTGGAGGATGTTAGAGAGATAGTGAGGGGTGTAGGGGCTGCATGAGGTTACAGAGATAGGGAGGGGTGTAGGGGCTGGAGGAGGTTACAGAGATAGGGAGGGGTGTAGGGGCTGGAGGAGGTTACAGAGATAGGGAGGGGTGTAGGGGCTGGAGGAGGTTACAGAGATAGGGAGGGGTGTAGGGGCTGGAGGAGGTTACAGAGATAGGGAGGGGAGTAGGCGCTGGAGGAGGTTACAGAGATAGGGAGGGGTGTAGGGGCTGGAGGAGGTGACAGAGATAGTGAGGGGTGTAGGGGCTGGAGGAGGTTACAGAGATAGGGAGGGGTGTAGGGGCTGGAGGAATTTACAGAGATAGGGAGGGGTGTAGGGGCTGGAGGAGGTTACAGAGATAGGGAGGGGTGTAGGGGCTGGAGGAGGTTACCGAGATAGGGAGGGGTGTAGGGGATGGAGGAGTTTACAGCGATAGGGAGGGGTGTAGTGGCTGGAGGAGGTTACAGAGATAGGGAGGGGTGTAGGGACTGGAGGAGGTTACAGAGATAGGGAGGGGTCTAGGGGCTGGAGGAGGTTACAGAGATAGGGAGTTGTGTAGGGGCTGGAGGAGGTTACAGTGATAGGGAGGGGTTAAGGGGCTGGAGGATGTTACAGAGATAGGGAGGGGTGTAGGGGCTGGAGGAGGTTACAGAGATAGGGATGAGTGTTGGGGCTGGAGGAGGTTACAGTGATAGGGAGGGGTTAAGGGGCTGGAGGATGTTACAGAGATACGGAGGGGTATAGGGGCTGGAGGAGTTAACAGACATAGGGAGGTGTGCAGGGGCTGGAGGAGTTTACAGAGATAGGGAGGGTTGTAGGGTTGGAGGACCTTACAGAGAAAGGGAGGGGTGTAGGGGCTGGAGGTGGTTACAGAGATAGGGAGGGGTGTAGGGGTGGAGGAGGTTACACAAATAGGGATGGGTGTAGGAGCTGGAGGAGGGTTACAGACAGAGGAAGGAGTGTAGTGGCTGGAGGAGGTGATAGAGATAGGGAGGGGTGTTGGGGCTGGAGGAGGTTACAGAGATAGGGAGGGGTGTAGGCGCTGGAGGAGGTTACAGAGATAGGGAGGGGTGTAAGGGCTGGAGGAGGTTACAGAGATAAGGAGGGGTGTAGGGGCTGGAGGAATTTATAGAGATAGGGAGGGGTGTAGGGGCTGGAGGACGTTACAGAGATAGGGAGGGGTGTAGTGGCTGGAGGAGTTTACAGAGATAGAGAGGGGTGTTGGGGCTGGAGGTGGTTACAGAGATAGGGAGGGGTGAAGAGGCTGGAGGATGTTAGAGAGATAGGGCGGGGTTTAGGGCTGGAGGAGGTTACAGAGATAGGGAGGGGTGTAGGGGCTGCATGATGGTTACAGAGATAGGGAGGGGTGTAGGGGCTGGAGGAGGTTACAGAGATAGGGAGGGGAGTAGGGACTGGAGGAGGTTACAGAGATAGGGAGGGGTGTGGGGGCTGGAGGAGGTTACAGAGATAGGGAGGGGTGTAGGGGCTGGAGTAGGTTACAGAGAAATAGGGAGGGGTCTAGGGAATGGAGGAGTTTACAGAGATAGGGAGGGGTGGAGGGCTGGAGGAGGTTACAGAGATAGGGAGGGGTGTAGTGGCTGGAGGAGGTTACAGAGAATGAGAGGGGTGTAAGGGTGGAGGATGTTACACAAATAGGGAGGGGTGTAGGATCTGGAGGATGGTTACAGACAGAAGGAGGAGTGTAGGGGCTGAAGGAGGTGACAGAGATAGGGAGGGTTGTAGGGGTTGGAGGCGGATACAGAGATAGGGATGGTGTTGGGGCTGGAGGATGTTACAGAGATAGGGAGGGGTGTAGGGGCTGGAGGAGGTTACAGAGTTATGTTGTGTTGTAGGGCCAATAGGAGGTTACAGAGATAGGGAGGTGTGTAGGGGCTGGTGGAATTTACATAGATAGGGAGAGGTGTAGGGGCTGGAGGAGGTTACAGAGATAGGGAGGGGTGTAGAGGCTGGAGGAGGTTACAGAGATAGGGAGGGCTGTAGGGGCAGGAGGAGGTTTCAGAGATAGGGAGGGTGTAGAGGCTGGAGGAGGTCACAGTGATAGGGAGGTGTGTAGGTTCTGGAGGTGGTTACAGAGATAGGGATGTTGTAGGGGCTGGATGAGGTTACAGAGATAGGGAGGGGTGTAGCGGTTGGAGGAAGTTACAGAGATAGGGAGGGGTGTAGGGTCTGGAGGAGGTTACAGAGATAGGGAGGTGTGTAGTGTCTGGATGAGGTTACAGAGATAGGGAGGGGTGTAGGGGCTGGAGGAGGTTACAGAGATAGGGAGGGGTGTAGGGGCTGGAGGAGGTTACAGAGATAGGGAGGGGTGTAGGGGCTGGAGGAGGTTACAGAGATAGGGAGGGGTGTAGGGGCTGGAGGAGGTTACAGAGATAGGGAGGGGAGTAGGGGCTGGAGGAGTTAACAGAGATAGGGAGCGTTGTAGGGCTGGAGGAGGTTGCAGAGATAGCGAGGGGTCTGCTGGCTGGAGGAGGTTACAGAGATAGGGAGGGATGTAGGGGTTGGAGCAGTTTACAGAGATAGGGAGGAGCGTAGGGGCTGGAGGAGGTTACAGAGATAGGGAGGGGTGTAGGGGCTTGAGGAGTTTACAGAGATAGGGAGGGGTATAGGGGCAGGAGGAGGTTACAGAGATAGGGAGGGTTGTAGGGGTGGAGGACATTACAGAGATAGGGAGGGGTGTAGGGGCTGGAGGAGGTTACAGAGATAGGGAGGGTTGTAGGGGCTGGAGGAGGTTACAGAGATAGGGAGGAGTGTAGGGGCTGGAGAAGGTTACAGAGATAGGTAGGGGTGTATGGGCTGGAGGAGGTTACAGAGATAGGGAGTGGTGTAGGGGCAGGAGGAAGTTACAGAGATAGGGAGGAGTGTAGGGGCTGGAGGAGGTTACAGAGATAGGGAGGGGTGCAAGGGCTGGAGGAGGCTACAGAGATAGGGAGGGTTGCAGGGGCTTGAGGAGTTTACAGAGATAGGGACGGGTGAAGCGGCTGGAGGAGGTTCCAGAGATAGGGAGGGGTGTAAGGGTGGAGGAGGTTACACAAATAGGGAGGGGTGTAGGATCTGGAGGAGGGTTACAGACAGAGGGAGGAGTGTAGGGGCTGAAGGAGGTGACAGAGATAGGGAGGGTTGCAAGGGCTGGAGGCGGTTACAGAGATAGGGAGGGTTGTAGAGGCTGGAGGCGGATACAGAGATAGGGATGGTGTTGGGGCTGGAGGATGTTACAGAGATAGGGAGGGGTGTAGGGGCTGGAGGAGGTTGCAGAGATAGGGAGGTGTGTAGGCGCTGGAGGAATTTACAGTGATAGGGAGGGGTGTAGTGTCTGGAGGAGGTTACAGAGATAGGGAGGGGTGTAGGGGCTGGAGGAGTTTACAGAGATAGGGAGGAGTGTAGGGCTGGAGGAGGTTACAGTGATAGGGAGGGTTGTAATGGCTGGAGGAGGTTACAGAGATAGGGAGGGGTGTAGTGGCTGGAGGAGGTTACAGGGATAGGGAGGGGTATAGGGGCTGGAGGAGGTTACAGAGATAGGGAGGGGTTTAGGAGCTGGAGGAAGGTTACAGACAGAAGGAGGAGTGATGGGGCTGGAGGAGGTTACAGAGATAGGGAGGGATGTAGGGGCTTGAGGCGGATACAGAGAAAGGGATGGTGTAGGTGCTGGAGGTGGTTTCAGAGATAGGGAGAGGTGTAGGGGCTGGAGGAGGTTACAGAGATAGGGAGGAGTGATGGGGCTGGAGGAGTTTACAGAGATAGGGAGGGGTGTAGGGGCTGGAGGAGGTTACAGAGATAGGGAGGGGTGTAGGGGTGGAGGAGGTTACACAAATAGGGATGGGTGTAGGGGCTGGGGTAGGTTACAGAGATAGGGAGGGGTGTAGGGGCTGGAGGAGGTGATAGAGATAGGGAGGGTTGTAGGGTCTGGGGGCAGATACAGAGATAGGGATGGTGTTGGGGCTGGAGGAGGTTACAGAGTTAGGGAGGTGTATAGGGGCTGGAGGAGGTTACACAGATAGGGAGGGGTGAAGAGGCTGGAGGATGTTAGAGAAATAGTGAGGGGTGTAGGGGCTGCATGAGGTTACAGAGATAGGGAGGGGTGTAGGGGCTGGAGGAGGTTACAGAGATAGGGAGGGGTGTAGGGGCAGGAGGATGTTACAGAGATAGGGAGGGGTGTAGGGGCTGGAGGAGGTTACAGAGATAGGGAGGGGTGTAGGGGCTGGAGGAGGTTACAGAGATAGGGAGGGGAGTAGGCGCTGGAGGAGGTTACAGAGATAGGGAGGGGTGTAGGGGCTGGAGGAGGTGACAGAGATAGTGAGGGGTGTAGGGGCTGGAGGAGGTTACAGAGATAGGGAGGGGTGTAGGGGCTGGAGGAATTTACAGAGATAGGGAGGGGTGTAGGGGCTGGAGGAGGTTACAGAGATAGGGAGGGATGTAGGGGCTGGAGGAGGTTACCGAGATAGGGAGGGGTGTAGGGGCTGGAGGAGGTTACAGAGATAGGGAGGGGTGTAGGGGCTGGAGGAGGTTACAGAGATAGGGAGGTGTGTAGGGGCTGGAGGAGGGTTACAGAGATAGGGAGGGGTGTAGGGGCTGGAGGAGGTTACAGAGATATGGAGGGGTGTAGGGGCAGGAGTAGGTTACAGAGAAATAGGGAGGGGTGTAGGGGATGGAGGAGTTTACAGAGATAGGGAGGGGTGTAGTGGCTGGAGGAGGTTACAGAGATAGGGAGGGGTGGAGGGCTGGAGGAGGTTACAGAGATAGGGAGCGGTGTAGTGGCTGGAGGAGGTTACAGAGATAGGGAGGGGTGTAGGGGCTGGAGGAGGTGACAGAGATAGGGAGGGGTCTAGGGGCTGGAGGAGGTTACAGAGATAGGGAGTTGTGTAGGGGCTGGAGGAGGTGACAGTGATAGGGAGGGGTTAAGGGGCTGGAGGATGTTACAGAGATAGGGAGGGGTGTAGGGGCTGGAGGAGGTTACAGAGATAGGGATGAGTGTTGGGGCTGGAGGAGGTTACAGTGATAGGGAGGGGTTAAGGGGCTGGAGGATGTTACAGAGATAGGGAGGGGAATAGTGGCTGGAGGAGTTAACAGACATAGGGAGGTGTGCAGGGGCTGGAGGAGTTTACAGAGATAGGGAGGGTTGTAGGGTTGGAGGACCTTACAGAGATAGGGAGGGGTGTAGGGGCTGGAGGTGGTTACAGAGATAGGGAGGGGTGTAGGGGTGGAGGAGGTTACACAAATAGGGATGGGTGTAGGAGCTGGAGTAGGGTTACAGACAGAGGGAGGAGTGTAGTGGCTGGAGGAGGTGATAGAGATAGGGAGGGGTGTTGGGGCTGGAGGAGGTTACAGAGATAGGGAGGGGTGTAGGCGCTGGAGGAGGTTACAGAGAAAGGGAGGGGTGTAGGGGCTGGAGGAGGTTACAGAGATAGGGAGGGGTGTAGGGGCTGGAGGAATTTACAGAGATAGGGAGAGGTGTAGGGGCTGGAGGACGTTACAGAGATAGGGAGGGGTTTAGTGGCTGGAGGAGGTTACAGAGATAGAGAGGGGTGTTGGGGCTGGAGGTGGTTACAGAGATAGGGAGGGGTGAAGAGGCTGGAGGATGTTAGAGAGATAGGGCGGGGTGTAGGGCTGGAGGAGGTTACAGAGATAGGGAGGGGTGTAGGGGCTGGAGGAGGGTTACAGAGATAGGGAGGGGTGTAGGGGCTGGAGGAGTTTACAGAGATAGGGAGGGGAGTAGGGACTGGAGGAGGTTACAGAGATAGGGAGGGGTGTGGGGGCTGGAGGAGGTTACAGAGATAGGGAGGGGTGTAGGGGCTGGAGTAGGTTACAGAGAAATAGGGAGGGGTGTAGGGAATGGAGGAGTTTACAGAGATAGGGAGGGGTGGAGGGCTGGAGGAGGTTACAGAGATAGGGAGCGGTGTAGTCGCTGGAGGAGGTTACAGAGATAGGGAGGGGTGTAGGGGCTGGAGGAGGTTACAGAGATAGGGAGGGGTGTAGGGGCTGGAGGAGGTTACAGAGATAGGGAGGGGTTTAGGGGCTGGAGGAGGTTACAGAAATAGGGACGTGTTAAGAAGCTGGAGGAAGGTTACAGACAGACGGAGGAGTGATGGGGCTGGAGGAGGTTACAGAGATAGGGAGGGATGTAGGGGCTTGAGGCGGATAAAGAGATAGGGATGGTGTAGGTGCTGGAAGTGGTTACAGAGATAGGGAGGGGTGTCGGGGCTTGAGGAGGTTACAGAGATAGGGAGGGGTCTAGGGGCTGGAGGAGGTTACAGTGATAGGGAGGGATGTAGGGGCTTGAGGAGGTTACAGAGATAGGGAGGGGTTAAGGGCCTGGAGGAGTTTACAGAGATGGGGAGCGTTGTAGGTCTGGAGGAGGTTACAGAGATAGGGAGGAGTGTTGGGGCTGGAGGAGGTTACAGAGATAGGGAGGGTTGTAGGGTTGGAGGACGTTACAGAGATAGGGAGGGGTGTAGGGGCAGGAGGAATTTACAGAGATAGGGACGGGTGAAGTGGCTGGAGGAGGTTACAGAGATAGGGAGGGTTGTAGGGGTGGAGGTGGTTACAGAGATAGAGAGGGTTGTAGGGTCGGAGGAGTTTACAGAGATAGGGAGGTTTGTAGGTCTGGAATGGGCACAGAGATAGGGAGGGGTGTAGGGGTGGAGGAGGTTACACGAATAGGGATGGGTGTAGGAGCTGGAGGAGGTTTACAGACAGAGGGAGGAGTGTAGGTGCTGGAGGAGGTGATAGAGATAGGGAGGGTTGTAGGGTCTGTGGGCAGATACAGAGATAGGGATGGTGTTGGGGCTGGAGGAGGTAACAGAGATAGGGAGGGGTGTAGGGGCTGGAGCACGTTACAGAGTTATGTTGTATTGTAGGGCCTGGAGGAGGTTACAGAGATGGGGAGGGGTGACGGGGCTGGAGGAGGGTTACAGAGATAGGGAGGGGTGTAGGGGCTGGAGGAGGTTACAGAGATATGGAGGGGTGTAGGGGCTGGAGTAGGTTACAGAGAAATAGGGAGGGGTGTAGGGGATGGAGGAGTTTACAGAGATAGGGAGGGGTGTAGTGGCTGGAGGAGGTTACAGAGATAGGGAGAGGTGGAGGGCTGGAGGAGGTTACAGAGATAGGGAGCGGTGTAGTGGCTGGAGGAGGTTACAGAGATAGGGAGGGGTGTAGGGGCTGGAGGAGGATACAGAGATAGAGAGGGGTGTAGGGGCTGGAGGAGGTTACACAGATAGGGAGGGGTGAAGAGGCTGGAGGATGTTAGAGAGATAGTGAGGGGTGTAGGGGCTGCATGAGGTTACAGAGATAGGGAGGGGTGTAGGGGCTGGAGGAGGTTACAGAGATAGGGAGGGGTGTAGGGGCTGGAGGAGGTTAGAGAGATAGGGAGGGGTGTAGGGGCTGGAGGAGGTTACAGAGATAGGGAGGGGTGTAGGGGCTGGAGGAGGTTACAGAGATAGGGAGGGGTGTCGGGGGACTGGAGGAGGTTACAGAGATAGGGAGGGGTGTAGGGGCTGGAGGAGGTTACAGAGATAGGGAGGGGTGTAGGCGCTGGAGGAGGTTACAGAGATAGGGAGGGGTGTAGGGGCTGGAGGAGGTGACAGAGATAGTGAGGGGTGTAGGGGCTGGAGGATGTTACAGAGATAGGGAGGGGTGTAGGGGCTGGAGGAATTTACAGAGATAGGGAGGGGTGTAGGGGCTGGAGGAGGTTACAGAGATAGGGAGGGGTGAAGGGGCTGGAGGAGGTTACCGAGATAGGGAGGGGTGTAGGGGCTGGAGGAGGTTACAGAGATAGGGAGGGGTGTAGTGGCTGGAGGAGGTTACAGAGATAGGGAGGGGTGTAGGGGCTGGAGGAGGGTTACAGAGATAGGGAGGGGTGTAGGGGCTGGAGGAGGTTACAGAGATATGGAGGGGTGCAGGGGCTGGAGTAGGTTACAGAGAAATAGGGAGGGGTGTAGGGGATGGAGGAGTTTACAGAGATAGGGAGGGGTGTAGTGGCTGGAGGAGGTTACAGAGATAGGGAGGGGTGGAGGGCTAGAGGAGGTTACAGAGATAGGGAGCGGTGTAGTGGCTGGAGGAGGTTACAGAGATAGGGAGGGGTGTAGGGGCTGGAGGAGGTTACAGAGATAGGGAGGGGTCTAGGGGCTGGAGGAGGTTACAGAGATAGGGAGTTGTGTAGGGGCTGGAGGAGGTTACAGTGATAGGGAGGGGTTAAGGGGCTGGAGGATGTTACAGAGATAGGGAGGGGCGTAGGGGCTGGAGGAGGTTACAGAGATAGGGATGAGTGTTGGGGCTGGAGGAGGTTACAGTGATAGGGAGGGGTTAAGGGGCTGGAGGATGTTACAGAGATAGGGAGGAGTGTAGTGGCTGGAGGAGGTGATAGAGATAGGGAGGGGTGTTGGGGCTGGAGGAGTTTACAGAGATAGGGAGGGTTGTAGGGTTGGAGGAGGTTACAGAGATAGGGAGGGGTGTAGGGGCTGGAGGAGGTTACAGAGATAGGGAGGGGTGTAGGGGCTGGAGGAATTTACAGAGATATGGAGGGGTGTAGGGGTGGAGGAGGTTACAGAGATAGGGATGAGTGTTGGGGCTGGAGGAGGTTACAGTGATAGGGAGGGGTTAAGGGGCTGGAGGATGTTACAGAGATAGGGAGGAGTGTAGTGGCTGGAGGAGGTGATAGAGATAGGGAGGGGTGTTGGGGCTGGAGGAGTTTACAGAGATAGGGAGGGTTGTAGGGTTGGAGGAGGTTACAGAGATAGGGAGGGGTGTAGGGGCTGGAGGAGGTTACAGAGATAGGGAGGGGTGTAGGGGCTGGAGGAATTTACAGAGATAGGGAGGGGTGTAGGGGTGGAGGAGGTTACACAAATAGGGATGGTTGTAGGAGCTGGAGGAGGGTTACAGACAGAGGGAGGAATGTAGTGGCAGGAGGAGGTGATAGAGATAGGGAGGGGTGTTGGGGCTGGAGGAGGTTACAGAGATAGGGAGGGGTGTAGGCGCTGGAGGAGGTTACAGAGATAGGGAGGGGTGTAGGGGCTGGAGGAATTTACAGAGATAGGGAGGGGAGTAGGGGCTGGAGGACGTTACAGAGATAGGGAGGGGTGTAGTGGCTGGAGGAGGTTACAGAGATTGGGAGGGGTGTAGGGGCTGGAGGAGGTTACAGAGATAGAGAGGGGTGTTGGGACTGGAGGTGGTTACAGAGATAGGGAGGGGTGAAGAGGCTGGAGGATGTTAGAGAGATAGGGCGGGGTGTAGGGCTGGAGGAGGTTACAGAGATAGGGAGGGGTGTAGGGGCTGGAGGAGGGTTACAGAGATAGGGAGGGGTGTAGGGGCTGGAGGAGGTTACAGAGATAGGGAGGGGAGTAGGGACTGGAGGAGGTTACAGAGATAGGGAGGGGTGTAGGGGCTGGAGTAGGTTACAGAGAAATAGGGAGGGGTGTAGGGAATGGAGAAGTTTACAGAGATAGGGAGGGGTGGAGGGCTGGAGGAGGTTACAGAGATAGGGAGCGGTGTAGTGGCTGGAGGAGGTTACAGAGATAGGGAGGGGTGTAGGGGCTGGAGGAGGTTACAGAGATAGGGAGGGGTGAAGGGGCTGGAGGAGGTTACAGAAATAGGGACGTGTTAAGAAGCTGGAGGAAGGTTACAGACAGACGGAGGAGTGATGGGGCTGGAGGAGGTTACAGAGATAGGGAGGGATGTAGGGGCTTGAGGAGGTTACAGTGATAGGGAGGGATGTAGGGGCTTGAGGAGGTTACAGAGATAGGGAGGGGTTAAGGGGCTGGAGGAATTTACAGAGATCGGGAGCGTTGTAGGTCTGGAGGAGGTTACAGAGATAGGGAGGCGTGTTGGGGCTGGAGGAGGTTACAGAGATAGGGAGGGTTGTAGGGTTGGAGGACGTTACAGAGATAGGGAGGGGTGTAGGGGCAGGAGGAATTTACAGAGATAGGGACGGGTGAAGCGGCTGGAGGAGGTTACAGAGATAGGGAGGGTTGTAGGGGTGGAGGTGGTTACAGAGATAGAGAGGGTTGTAGGGTTGGAGGAGTTTACAGAGATAGGGAGGTTTGTAGGTCTGGAATGGGCACAGAGATAGGGAGGGGTGTAGGGGTGGAGGAGGTTACACGAATAGGGATGGGTGTAGGAGCTGGAGGAGGGTTACAGACAGAGGGAGGAGTGTAGGGGCTGGAGGAGGTGATAGAGATAGGGAGGGTTGTAGGGTCTGTGGGCAGATACAGAGATAGGGATGGTGTTGGGGCTGGAGGAGGTTACAGAGATAGGGAGGGGTGTAGGGGCTGGAGGAGGTTACAGAGTTATGTTGTATTGTAGGGCCTGGATGAGGTTACAGAGATAGGGAGGGGTGACGGGGCTGGAGGAGGGTTACAGAGATAGGGAGGGGTGTAGGGGCTGGAGGAGGTTACAGAGATATGGAGGGGTGTAGGGGCTGGAGTAGGTTACAGAGAAATAGGGAGGGGTGTAGGGGATGGAGGAGTTTACAGAGATAGGGAGGGGTGTAGTGGCTGGAGGAGGTTACAGAGATAGGGAGGGGTGGAGGGCTGGAGGAGGTTACAGAGATAGGGAGCGGTGTAGTGGCTGGAGGAGGTTACAGAGATAAGGGAGGGGTGTAGGGGCTGGAGGAGGTTACAGAGATAGGGAGGGGTCTAGGGGCTGGAGGAGGTTACAGAGATAGGGAGTTGTGTAGGGGCTGGAGGAGGTTACAGTGATAGGGAGGGGTTAAGGGGCTGGAGGATGTCACAGAGATAGGGAGGGGTGTAGGGGCTGGAGGAGGTTACAGAGATAGGGATGAGTGTTGGGGCTGGAGGAGGTTACAGTGATAGGGAGGGGTTAAGGGGCTGGAGGATGTTACAGAGATAGGGAGGGGAATAGGGGCTGGAGGAGTTAACAGACATAGGGAGGTGTGCAGGGGCTGGAGGAGTTTACAGAGATAGGGAGGGTTGTAGGGTTGGAGGACCTTACAGAGATAGGGAGGGGTGTAGGGGCTGGAGGTTTTTACAGAGATAGGGAGGGGTGTAGGGGTGGAGGAGGTTACACAAATAGGGATGGGTGTAGGAGCTGGAGGAGGGTTACAGACAGAGGGAGGAGTGTAGTGGCTGGAGGAGGTGATAGAGATAGGGAGGGGTGTTGGGGCTGGAGGAGGTTACAGAGATAGGGAGGGGTGTAGGCGCTGGAGGAGGTTACAGAGAAAGGGAGGGGTGTAGGGGATGGAGGAGTTTACAGAGATAGGGAGGGGTGTAGTGGCTGGAGGAGGTTACAGAGATAGGGAGGGGTGGAGGGGCTGGAGGAGGTTACAGAGATAGAGAGGGGTGTTGGGACTGGAGGTGGTTACAGAGATAGGGAGGGGTGAAGAGGCTGGAGGATGTTAGAGAGATAGGGCGGGGTGTAGGGCTGGAGGAGGTTACAGAGATAGGGAGGGGTGTAGGGGCTGGAGGAGGGTTACAGAGATAGGGAGGGGTGTAGGGGCTGGAGGAGGTTACAGAGATAGGGAGGGGAGTAGGGACTGGAGGAGGTTACAGAGATAGGGAGGGGTGTAGGGGCTGGAGTAGGTTACAGAGAAATAGGGAGGGGTGTAGGGAATGGAGAAGTTTACAGAGATAGGGAGGGGTGGAGGGCTGGAGGAGGTTACAGAGATAGGGAGCGGTGTAGTGGCTGGAGGAGGTTACAGAGATAGGGAGGGGTGTAGGGGCTGGAGGAGGTTACAGAGATAGGGAGGGGTGAAGGGGCTGGAGGAGGTTACAGAAATAGGGACGTGTTAAGAAGCTGGAGGAAGGTTACAGACAGACGGAGGAGTGATGGGGCTGGAGGAGGTTACAGAGATAGGGAGGGATGTAGGGGCTTGAGGAGGTTACAGTGATAGGGAGGGATGTAGGGGCTTGAGGAGGTTACAGAGATAGGGAGGGGTTAAGGGGCTGGAGGAATTTACAGAGATCGGGAGCGTTGTAGGTCTGGAGGAGGTTACAGAGATAGGGAGGCGTGTTGGGGCTGGAGGAGGTTACAGAGATAGGGAGGGTTGTAGGGTTGGAGGACGTTACAGAGATAGGGAGGGGTGTAGGGGCAGGAGGAATTTACAGAGATAGGGACGGGTGAAGCGGCTGGAGGAGGTTACAGAGATAGGGAGGGTTGTAGGGGTGGAGGTGGTTACAGAGATAGAGAGGGTTGTAGGGTTGGAGGAGTTTACAGAGATAGGGAGGTTTGTAGGTCTGGAATGGGCACAGAGATAGGGAGGGGTGTAGGGGTGGAGGAGGTTACACGAATAGGGATGGGTGTAGGAGCTGGAGGAGGGTTACAGACAGAGGGAGGAGTGTAGGGGCTGGAGGAGGTGATAGAGATAGGGAGGGTTGTAGGGTCTGTGGGCAGATACAGAGATAGGGATGGTGTTGGGGCTGGAGGAGGTTACAGAGATAGGGAGGGGTGTAGGGGCTGGAGGAGGTTACAGAGTTATGTTGTATTGTAGGGCCTGGATGAGGTTACAGAGATAGGGAGGGGTGACGGGGCTGGAGGAGGGTTACAGAGATAGGGAGGGGTGTAGGGGCTGGAGGAGGTTACAGAGATATGGAGGGGTGTAGGGGCTGGAGTAGGTTACAGAGAAATAGGGAGGGGTGTAGGGGATGGAGGAGTTTACAGAGATAGGGAGGGGTGTAGTGGCTGGAGGAGGTTACAGAGATAGGGAGGGGTGGAGGGCTGGAGGAGGTTACAGAGATAGGGAGCGGTGTAGTGGCTGGAGGAGGTTACAGAGATAGGGAGGGGTGTAGGGGCTGGAGGAGGTTACAGAGATAGGGAGGGGTCTAGGGGCTGGAGGAGGTTACAGAGATAGGGAGTTGTGTAGGGGCTGGAGGAGGTTACAGTGATAGGGAGGGGTTAAGGGGCTGGAGGATGTTACAGAGATAGGGAGGGGTGTAGGGGCTGGAGGAGGTTACAGAGATAGGGATGAGTGTTGGGGCTGGAGGAGGTTACAGTGATAGGGAGGGGTTAAGGGGCTGGAGGATGTTACAGAGATAGGGAGGGGAATAGGGGCTGGAGGAGTTAACAGACATAGGGAGGTGTGCAGGGGCTGGAGGAGTTTACAGAGATAGGGAGGGTTGTAGGGTTGGAGGACCTTACAGAGATAGGGAGGGGTGTAGGGGCTGGAGGTTTTTACAGAGATAGGGAGGGGTGTAGGGGTGGAGGAGGTTACACAAATAGGGATGGGTGTAGGAGCTGGAGGAGGGTTACAGACAGAGGGAGGAGTGTAGTGGCTGGAGGAGGTGATAGAGATAGGGAGGGGTGTTGGGGCTGGAGGAGGTTACAGAGATAGGGAGGGGTGTAGGCGCTGGAGGAGGTTACAGAGAAAGGGAGGGGTGTAGGGGATGGAGGAGTTTACAGAGATAGGGAGGGGTGTAGTGGCTGGAGGAGGTTACAGAGATAGGGAGGGGTGGAGGGCTGGAGGAGGTTACAGAGATAGGGAGCGGTGTAGTGGCTGGAGGAGGTTACAGAGATAGGGAGGGGTGTAGGTGCTGGAGGAGGTTACAGAGATAGGGAGGGGTCTAGGGGCTGGAGGAGGTTACAGAGATAGGGAGTTGTGTAGGGGCTGGAGGAGGTTACAGTGATAGGGAGGGGTAAAGGGGCTGGAGGATGTTACAGAGATAGGGAGGGGTGTAGGGGCTGGAGGAGGTTACAGAGATAGGGATGAGTGTTGGGGCTGGAGGAGGTTACAGTGATAGGGAGGGGTTTAGGGGACTGGAGGTTGTTACAGAGATAGGGAGGGGTATAGGGGCTGGAGGAGTTAACAGACATAGGGAGGTGTGCAGGGGCTGGAGGAGTTTACAGAGATAGGGAGAGTTGTAGGTTTGGAGGACGTTACAGAGATAGGGAGGGGTGTAGGGGCTGGAGGTGGTTACAGAGATAGGGAGGGGTGTAGGGGTGGAGGAGGTTGCACAAATAGGGATGGGTTTAGGAGCTGGAGGAGGGTTACAGACAGAGGGAGGCGTGTAGTGGCTGGAGGAGGTGATAGAGATAGGGAAGGGTGTTGGGGCTGGAGGAGGTTACAGAGATAGGGAGGGGTGTAGGCGCTGGAGGAGGTTACAGAGATAGGGAGGGGTGTAGGGGCTGGAGGAGGTTACAGAGATAGGGAGGGGGTAGGGACTAGAGGAGGTTACAGAGATAGGGAAGGGCGTAGGGGCTGGAGGAAGTTACAGAGATAGGGAGGAGTGTACGGGCTGGAGGAGTTTACAGAGTTAGGGAGGGGTGAAGGGGCTGGAGGAGGATACAGAGATAGGGAGCGGTGAAGGGCTGGAGGAGGTTTCAGAGATAGGGAGGGGTGTAGGGGCAGGAGGAGGTTACAGAGATAGGGAGTGGTGTAAGGGCAGGAGGAGGTTACAGAGATAGCGAGGGGTGTAGGGGCTGGAGGAGGTTACAGAGATAGCGAGGGATGTAGGGGCTGGAGGAGGTTACAGAGATAGGGAGGGGTGTAGGGGCTGGAGGAGGTTACAGAGATAGCGAGGGTTGTAGGGGCTGGAGGAGGTTACAGAGATAGGGAGGGTTTTAGGGGCTGGAGGAGGTTACAGAGATAGGGAGGGGTGTATGGGCTGGAGGAGTTTACAGAGATAGGGAGTGGTGTAGGGGCTGGAGGAGGTTACAGAGATAGGGATGTTGTAGGGGCTGGAGGAGGTTACAGAGATAGGTAGGGGTGAAGGGGCTGGAGGAGGTTACAGAGATAGGGAGGTGTGTAGGGGCTGGAGGATGTTAGAGAGATAGGGAGGGGTGTATGGGCTGGAGGAGGTTACAGATATAGGGAGGTCTGGAGGGGCTGGAGGAGGTTACGGTGATAGGGAGGGGTGTAGGTTCTGGAGAAGGTTACAGAGATAGGGAGGGTTTTAGGGGCTGGAGGAGTTAACAGAGATAGGAAGCGTGGTAGGGCTGGAGGAGGTTACAGAGACAGGGAGGGATGTAGGGTTTGCAGCAGTTTACAGAGATAGGGAGGAGTGTAGCGGTTGGAGGAGGTTACAGAGATAGGGAGGGGTGTAGGGGCTGGAGGAGGTTACAGAGATAGGGTGGGGTGTAGGGGCTGGAGGATGTTACAGAGATAGGGAGGGGTGTAGGGGCTGGAGGAGGTTACAGAGATAGGGAGGGGTGTAGGGGCTGGAGGAGGTTACAGAGATAGGGAGGGGAGTAGGGGCTGGAGGAGTTAACAGAGATAGGGAGCGTTGTAGGGCTGCAGGAGGTTGCAGAGATAGCGAGGGGTGTGCTGGCTGGAGGAGGTTACAGAGATAGGGAGGGATGTAGGGGTTGGAGCAGTTTACAGAGATAGGGAGGAGTGTAGGGGCTGGAGGAGGTTACAGAGATAGGGAGGGGTGTAGGGGCTTGAGGAGTTTACAGAGATAGGGAGGGGTATAGGGGCAGGAGGAGGTTACAGAGATAGGGAGGGTTGTAGGGGTGGAGGACATTACAGAGATAGGGAGGGGTGTAGGGGCTGGAGGAGGTTACAGAGATAGGGAGGGTTGTAGGGGCTGGAGGAGGTTACAGAGATAGGGAGGGGTGTAGGGGCTGGAGGAGGTTACAGAGATAGGTAGGGGTGTAGGGGCTGGAGGAGGTTACAGAGATAGGGATGGGTGTAGGGGCAGGAGGAAGTTACAGAGATAGGGAGGAGTGTAGGGGCTGGAGGAGGTTACAGAGATAGGGAGGGGTGTAGGGGCTGGAGGAGGTTACAGAGATAGGGAGCGGTTTAGGGGCTGGAGGAGGTTACAGAGATAGGGAGGGTTGTAGGGGCTTGAGGAGTTTACAGAGATCGGGACGGGTGAAGCGGCTGGAGGAGGTTCCAGAGATAGGGAGGGGTGTAAGGGTGGAGGAGGTTACACAAATAGGGAGGGGTGTAGGATCTGGAGGAGGGTTACAGACAGAGGGAGGAGTGTAGGGGCTGAAGGAGGTGACAGAGATAGGGAGGGTTGCAAGGGCTGGAGGCGGTTACAGAGATAGGGAGGGTTGTAGAGGATGGAGGAGGTTACAGAGATAGGGAGGGGTGTAGTGGCTGGAGGAGGTTACAGAGATAGGGAGGGGTGTAGGGGCTGGAGGAGGTTACAGAGATAGGGAGGGGTTTAGGAGCTGGAGGAAGGTGACAGACAGAAGGAGGAATGATGGGGTTGGAGGAGGTTACAGAGATAGGGAGGGATGTAGGGGCTTGAGGCGGATACAGAGATAGGGATGGTGTAGGTGCTGGAGGTGGTTTCAGAGATAGGGAGGGGTGTAGGAGCTGGAGGAGGTTACTCAGATAGGGAGGGGTGTAGGTGCTGCAGGAGGTTACAGAGTTAGGGAGAGGTGTAGTGGCTGGAGGAGGTTACAGAGATAGGGAGGGTTGTAGGGGCTGGAGGAGGTTACAGAGATAGGGAGGGATGTAGGGGTTGGAGCAGTTTACAGAGATAGGGAGGAGTGAGGGGCTGGAGGAGGTTACAGAGATAGGGAGGAGTGTAGGGGCTTGAGGAGGTTACAGAGATAGGGAGGGGTATAGGGGCAGGAGGATGTTACAGAGATAGGGAGGGTGGTGTAGGGGCTGGAGGAGGTTACAGAGATAGGGAGGGGTGTAGTGATTGGAGGAGGTTACAGAGATACGGAGGGGTGTAGGGGCTGGAGGAGGTTACAGAGATAGGGAGGGGTGTAGGGTCTGGAGGAGGTTACAGAGATAGGGAGGGGTGTAGGGGCTGGAGGAGTTTACAGAGATAGGGATGGGTGTAGGGGCTGGAGGAGGTTACAGAGATAGGGAGGGGTGTAGGGGCTGGAGGAGGTTACAGAGATAGGGATGGGTGTAGGGGCTGGAGGAGGTTACAGAGATAGGGAGCGGTTAAGGGGCAGGAGGAGGTTACAGAGATAAGGAGGGGTGTAGGGGCTGGAGGATGTTACAGAGCTAAGGAGGGGTGTAGGGGCTGGAGGGGGTTACAGAGATAGGGAGGGGTGTAGTGGCTGGAGGAGGTTACAGAGATAGGGACGGGTATAGGGGCTGGAGGAGGTTACAGAGATTGGGAGGGGTGTAGGGGCTGGAGGAGGTTACAGAGATAGGGAGGGGTGTAGGGCTGGACGAGGTTACAGAGATAGGGAGGGGTGTAGGGGCTGGAGGATGTTACAGAGATTGGGAGGGGTGTAGGGGCTGGAGGAGGTTACAGAGATAGGGAGGGGTGTCGGTGCTGGAGTAGGTTACAGAGATAGGGAGGGGTGTCGGTGCTGGAGTAGGTTACAGAGATAAGGAGGGGTGTATTTCTGGAGGATGTTACAGAGATAGGGAGGGGTGTATTTCTGGAGGATGTTACAGTGATAGGGAGGGGTGTTGAGGCTGGAGGAGGTTACAGAGATACGGAGGGGTGTAGAGGCTGGAGGAGGTTACTGAGATAGGGAGGGGTGTAGGGGCTGGAGGAGGTTACAGAGATAGGGAGGGGTGTAGGGGCTGGAGGAGGTTACAGAGATACGGAGGGGTGTAGAGGCTGGAGGAGGTTACAGAGATACGGAGGGGTGTAGGATCGGGAGCAGGGTTACAGACAGAGGGAGCACTGTAGGGGCTGGAGGAGGTTACAGAGATAGGGAGGGGTGTAGGGGTGGAGGAGGTTACAGAGATAGGGTGGGGTGTAGGGGCTGGAGGTGGTTACTGAGATAGGGAGGGGTGAAGGGGATGGAGTAGTTTACAGAGATAGGGAGGGGTGTAGGGGTTGGAGGAGGTTACAGAGATAGGGAGCGGTTTAGGAGCTGGAGGAGGTTACAGAGATAGGGAGGAGAGTAGGGGCTGGCAGGAGGTTACAGAGATCGGGAGGGGTGTCGGGGCTGGAGGAGGTTACAGAGATAGGGAGGGGTGTAGGGGCTGGAGGAGGTTACAGAGATAGGGAGGGGTGTAGGCGCTGGAGGAGGTTACAGAGATAGGAAGTGGTGTAGGAGCTGGAGGAGGTTTCAGAGATCGGGAGGAGTGTAAGGGCAGGAGGAGGTTACAGAGACAGGGATGCGTGTAGGGGCTGGAGGATGTTACAGAGATAGGGAGGGGTGTAGGTTTCGCAGGAGGTTACAGAGATAGGGAAGGGTGTGGGGGCTGGAGGGCGTTACAGAGATATGGAGGGGTGTAGCGGCTGGAGGGTGTAACAGAGAAAGGGAGGGGTGTAGGGGCTGGAGGAGGCAACAGAGATTGGGAGAGGTGAAATGGTTGGAGGAGTTTGCAGATATAGGGAGGGTTGTAGGGTCTGGAGGAGGTTACAGAGATAGGGAGGACTGTAGGGGCTGGAGGAGGTTACAGAGATAGGGAGGGGTCTTGTGGCTGGAGGAGCTTACTGAGATAGTGAGGGGTGTAGTGGCTGGAGGAGGCAACAGAGATTGGGAGAGGTGAAATGGTTGGAGGAGTTTGCAGATATCGGGAGGGTTGTAGGTTCTGGAGGAGGTTACAGAGATAGGGAGGACTGTAGGGGCTGGAGGAGGTTACAGAGATAGGGAGGTGTGAAGTGGCTGGAGGAGCTTACTGAGATAGTGAGGGGTGTAGGGGCTGGAGTAGGTTACAGAGATAGGGAGGGGTGTAGGAGCTGGAGGAGGTTACAGAGATAGGGAGGAGTGTACGGCTGGAGGAGGTTACAGAGATAGGGAGGGGTGTAGAGGCTGGAGGAGGTTACAGAGTTAGGGAGGGGTGTTGGAGCTGGAGGAGGGTTACAGACAGAGGGAGGAGTGTAGGGGCTGGAGGAGGTTACAGAGATAGGGAGGGGTGTAGGAGCTGGAGGAGGTAACTGAGATACGGATGGGTGTATGGGCTGGAGGAGGTTACAGAGATCGGGAGGGGTGTAGGGGTTGGAGGAGGGTTACAGAGATAGGGAGGGGTGTCGGGGTTGGAGGAGGTTACAGAGATAGGGACGGGTGTAGGGTCTGGAGGAGGTTACAGAGATAGGGAGGTGTGTAGGGGGCTGGAGGAGGTTACAGAGATAGGGAGGGGTGTAGGGGCTGGAGGAGGTTACAGAGATAGGGAGGGGTGTCGGGGCTGGAGGAGGTTACTGAGATAGGGAGGGGTGTAGGGGCGGAAGGAGGCTACAGCGATAGGGTGGGGTGTAGGGGGCTGGAGGAGGTTACAGAGATAGGGAGGGGTGTAGCGGCTGGAGGAGGTTACAGAGATAGGGCGAGATGTCGGGGCAGGAGGACTGTACAAAGATAGGGAGGGGTGTAGGTGCTGGAGGAAGGTTACAGAGATAGGGAGGGGTATACGGGCTGGAGGATGTAGAGAGAGAGGGAGGCGGGGTAGGGGCTGGAGGCGGTTACAGAGATAGGGAGGGGTGTAGGGCCTGGAGGAGGTTACAGAGATAGGGAGGGGTGTTGGGGCTGGAGGAGGTTGCAGAGATAGGGAGGGGTGTAGGGGCTGGAGGAGGTTACAGAGATAGGGAGGGGTGTTGAGGGTTGGAGGTGGTTACAGAGATAGGGAGGGGTGTAGGGTCTGAATGAGGTTACAGAGAGAGGGAGGTGGGGTTGGGGCTGGAGGAGGTTACAGAGATAGGGAGGGGTGTAGGGGCTGGAGGAGGTTACAGAGAAAGGGAGTGATGTAGGGGTTGGAGGAGGTTACAGAGATAGGGAGGGGTGTAGGGGCTGGAGGATGATACCGAGGTAGGGAGGGGTGTTGGGGTTGGAGGAGGTCACAGAGATAGGGAGGGGTGTAAAGGCTGGGGGAGTCACAGAGATAGGGATGGGTGTAGGGGCTGGAGGAGGTTACAGAGATAGGGAGGGGTGTTGAGGGTTGGAGGTGGTTACAGAGATAGGGAGGGGAGTAGGGGCAGGAGGAGGTAACAGAGATAGGGAGGGGTGTAGGGGCTGGAGGAGGTTACAGAGATAGGGAGGAGTGTAGGGGGTGGAGGAAGTTACAGAGATAGGGAGGGGTGTAGGGGCTGGAGGAGTTTACAGAGACAGGGAGGGGTGTCGGGGCTGGAGGATGTTACAGAGATAGGGAGGGGTGTAGAGGGTGGAGGAGGTCACAGAGATAGGGAGGGGTGTAGGGGCTGGAGGAGGTTACAGAGATAGGGAGGGGTGTCGGGGGACTGGAGGAGGTTACAGAGATAGGGAGGGGTGTAGGGGCTGGAGGAATTTACAGAGATAGGGAGGGGTGTCGGGGTTGGAGGAGGTAACAGATATAGGGAGGGGTGTCGGGGCTGGAGGAGGTGACAGAGATAGGGAGTGGTGTCGGGGGACTGGAGGAGGTTACAGAGATAGGGAGGGGTGTAGGGGCTGGAGGAGTTTACAGAGATAGGGAGGGGTGTCGGGGTTGGAGGAGGTTACAGAGATAGGGAGGGGTGTAGGGGCTGGAGGAGGTTACAGAGATAGGGAGGGGTGTAGGGGCTGGAGGAGTTTACAGAGATAGGGAGGGGTGTCGGGGCTGGAGGATCTTACAGAGATAGGGAGGGGTGTAGGGGTTGGAGGAGGTTACAGAAATAGGGAGGGGTGTAGGGGCTGGAGGAGGTTACAGAGATAGGGAGGGGTGTCGGGGGACTGGAGGAGGTTACAGAGATAGGGAGGGGTGTAGGGGCTGGAGGAGTTTACAGAGATAGGGAGGGGTGTCGGGGTTGGAGGAGGTTACAGAGATAGGGAGGGGTGTAGGGGCTGGAGGAGATGACAGAGATAGGGAGGGGTGTAGGGGCTGGAGGAGGTGACAGAGATAGGGAGGGGTGTAGGGGCTGGAGGAGGTTACAGAGATAGGGTGGGGTGTAGGGGCTGGAGGAGGTTACAGAGATAGGGAGGGGTGTAGGGGCTGGAGGAGTTTACAGAGATAGGGAGCGGTGTTGGTGCTGGAGGAGGGTTACAGAGATAGGGAGGGGTATAGGGGCTGGAGGAGGTTACAGAGATAGGGAGGGGTGTAGGGCCTGGAGGAGGTTACAGAGATAGGGAGGGGTGTTGGGGCTGGAGGAGGTTGCAGAAATAGGGAGGGCTGTAGGGGCTGGAGGAGGTTACAGCGATAGGGAGGGGTGTTGAGGGTTGGAGGTGGTTACAGAGATAGGGAGGGGTGTAGGGTCTGGATGAGGTTACAGAGAGAGGTAGGTGGGGTTGGGGCTGGAGGAGGTTACAGAGATAGGGAGGGGTGTAGGGGCTGGAGGAGGTTACAGAGACAGGGAGTGATGTAGGAGCAGGAGGAGGTTACAGAGACAGGGAGGCGTGTAGGGGCTGGAGGATGTTACAGAGATAGGGAGGGGTGTATGTTTCGGAGGAGGTTACAGTGATAGGGAAGGGTGTGGGGGATGGAGGGCGTTACAGAGATATGGAGCGGTGTAGCGGCTGGAGGGTGTAACAGAGAAAGGGAGGTGTGTAGGGGCTGGAGGAGGCAACAGAGATTGGGAGATGTGAAATGCTTGGAGGAGTTTGCAGATATAGGGAGGGTTGTAGGGTCTGGAGGAGGTTACAGAGATAGGGAGGACTGTAGGGGCTGGAGGAGGTTACAGAGATAGGGAGGGGTCTTGTGGCTGGAGGAGCTTACTGAGATAGTGAGGGGTGCAGTGGCTGGAGGAGGTTACAGAGATAGGGAGGAGTGTAGGAGCAGGAGGAGGTTACAGAGATAGGGAGGAGTGTATGGCTGGAGGAGGTTACAGAGATAGGGAGGGGTGTAGAGGCAGGAGGAGGTTACAGAGTTAGGGAGGGGTGTTGGAGCTGGAGGAGGGTTACAGACAGAGGGAGGAGTGTAGGGGCTGGAGGAGGTTACAGAAATAGGGAGGGGTGTAGACGCTGGAGGAGGTAACTGAGATACGGATGGGTGTAGGGGCTGGAGGAGGTTACAGAGATAGGGAGGGGTGTAGGGGCTGGAGGAGGGTTACAGAGATAGGGAGGGGTGTCGGGGCTGGAGGAGGTTACAGAGATAGGGACGGGTGTAGGGTCTGGAGGAGGTTACAGAGATAGGGAGGTGTGTAGGGGGCTGGAGGAGGTTACAGAGATAGGGAGGGGTGTAGGGGCTGGAGGAGGTTACAGAGATAGGGAGGGGTGTAGGGGCTGGAGGAGGTTACTGAGATAGGGAGGGGTGAAGGGGCGGAAGGATGCTACAGCGATAGGGAGGGGTGTAGGGGGCTGGAGGAGGTTACAGAGATAGGGAGGGGTGTATTGACTGGAGGATGTTACAGACATAGGGAGGGGTGTAGCGGCTGGAGGAGGTTACAGAGATAGGGAGGGGTGTCGGGTCTGGAGGACAGTACAAAGATAGGGAGGGGTGTAGGTGCTGGAGGAGGGTTACAGAGATAGGGAGGGGTATAGGGGCTGGAGGAGGTTACAGAGCGAGGGATGCGGGGTAGGGGCTGGAGGAGGTTACAGAGATAGGGAGGGGTGTAGGGCCTGGAGGAGGTTACAGAGATAGGGAGGAGTGTATGGCTGGAGGAGGTTACAGAGATAGGGAGGGGTGTAGAGGCAGGAGGAGGTTACAGAGTTAGGGAGGGGTGTTGGAGCTGGAGGAGGGTTACAGACAGAGGGAGGAGTGTAGGGGCTGGAGGAGGTTACAGAAATAGGGAGGGGTGTAGACGCTGGAGGAGGTAACTGAGATACGGATGGGTGTAGGGGCTGGAGGAGGTTACAGAGATAGGGAGGGGTGTAGGGGCTGGAGGAGGGTTACAGAGATAGGGAGGGGTGTCGGGGCTGGAGGAGGTTACAGAGATAGGGACGGGTGTAGGGTCTGGAGGAAGTTACAGAGATAGGGAGGTGTGTAGGGGGCTGGAGGAGGTTACAGAGATAGGGAGGGGTGTAGGGGCTGGAGGAGGTTACAGAGATAGGGAGGGGTGTAGGGGCTGGAGGAGGTTACTGAGATAGGGAGGGGTGAAGGGGCGGAAGGATGCTACAGCGATAGGGAGGGGTGTAGGGGGCTGGAGGAGGTTACAGAGATAGGGAGGGGTGTATTGACTGGAGGATGTTACAGAGATAGGGAGGGGTGTAGCGGCTGGAGGAGGTTACAGAGATAGGGAGGGGTGTCGGGTCTGGAGGACTGTACAAAGATAGGGAGGGGTGTAGGTGCTGGAGGAGGGTTACAGAGATAGGGAGGGGTATAGGTGCTGGAGGAGGTTACAGAGCGAGGGATGCGGGGTAGGGGCTGGAGGAGGTTACAGAGATAGGGAGGGGTGTAGGGCCTGGAGGAGGTTACAGAGATAGGGAGGGGTGTTGGGGCTGGAGGAGGTTGCAGAGATAGGGAGGGGGGTAGGGGCTGGAGGAGGTTACAGAGATAGGGAGGGGTGTTGAGGGTTGGAGGTGGTTACAGAGATAGGGACGGGTGTAGGGGCTGGATGATGTTACAGAGATAGGGAGGGGTGTAGGGGCTGGAGGAGGTTACAGAGACAGGGAGTGATATAGGGGTTGGAGGAGGTTACAGAGATAGGGAGGGGTGTAGGGGCTGGAGGATGTTACAGAGGTAGGGAGGGGTGTTGGGGTTGGAGGAGGTTACAGAGATAGGGAGGGGTTTAGGGGCTGGAGGAGGTTACAGAGATCGGGAGGGGTGTAGGGGCTGGAGGAGGTTACAGAGATAGGGAGGGGAGTAGGGGCAGGAGGAGGTAACAGAGATAGGGAGGGGTGTAGGGGCTGGAGGAGGTTACAGAGATAGGGAGGGGTGTAGGGGGTGGAGGAGGTTACAGAGATAGGGAGGGGTGTAGGGGCTGGGGGAGGTTACAGAGATAGGGAGGGGTGTAGGGGCTGGAGGAGTTTACAGGGATAGGGAGGGGTGTCGTGGCTGGAGGATCTTACAGAGATAGGGAGGGGTGTAGGGGGTGGAGGAGGTTACAGAGATAGGGAGTGGTGTAGGGGCTGGAGGAGTTTACAGAGATAGGGAGGGGTGTCGGGGTTGGAGGAGGTTACAGAGATAGGGAGGGGTGTAGGGGCTGGAGGAGGTGACAGAGATAGGGAGGGGTGTAGGGGCTGGAGGAGGTTACAGAGATAGGGAGGGGTGTAGGGGCTGGAGGAGGTTACAGAGATACGGAGGGGTATAGAGGCTGGAGGATGTTACAGAGATACGGAGGGGTGCAGGATCTGGAGCAGGGTTACAGACAGAGGGAGCACTGTAGGGGCTGGAGGTGATTTCATAGATAGGGAGGTGTGTAGGGAATGGAGCATGTTACAGTGATAGGGAGGGGTGTAGGGGCTGGAGGAGGTTACAGAGATAAGGAGGGGTGTATGGGCTGGAGGAGGTTACAGAGATAGGGAGGGGTGTAGAGGCTGCAGGAGGTTACAGAGATAGGGAGGGGTGTAGTGTTTGGAGGAGGTTACAGAGATAGGGTGGGGTGTAGGGGCTGGAGGTGGTTACTGAGATAGGGAGGGGTGAAGGGGATGGAGTATTTTACAGAGATAGGGAGGGGTGTAGGGATTGGAGGAGGTTACAGAGATAGGGAGCGGTTTAGGAGCTGGAGGAGGTTACAGAGATAGGGAGGCGTGTAGGGGCTGGAGGAGGTTACAGAGATCGGGTGGGGTGTAGGCGCTGGAGGAGGTTACAGAGATAGGACGTGGTGTAGGAGCTGGAGGAGGTTTCAGAGATCGGGAGGAGTGTAAGGGCAGGAGGAGGTTACAGAGACAGGGAGGCGTGTAGGGGCTGGAGGATGTTACAGAGATAGGGAGGGGTGTAGGTTTCGCAGGAGGTTACAGTGATAGGGAAGGGTGTGGGGGCTGGAGGGCGTTACAGAGATATGGAGGGGTGTAGCGGCTGGAGGGTGTAACAGAGAAAGGGAGGGGTGTAGGGGCTGGTGGAGGCAACAGAGATTGGGAGAGGTGAAATGGTTGGAGGAGTTTGCAGATATAGGGAGCGTTGTAGGGTCTGGAGGAGGTTACAGAGATAGGGAGGACTGTAGGGGCTGGAGGAGGTTACAGAGATAGGGAGGTGTGAAGTGCCTGGAGGAGCTTACTGAGATAGTGAGGGGTGTAGGGGCTGGAGGAGGTTACAGAGATAGGGAGGGGTGTAGGAGCTGGAGGAGGTTACAGAGATATGGAGGAGTGTACGGCTGGAGGAGGTTACAGAGTTAGGGAGGGGTGTAGAGGCTGGAGGAGGTTACAGAGTTAGGGAGGGGTGTTGGAGCTGGAGGAGTGTTACAGACAGAGGGAGGAGTGTAGGGGCTGGAGGAGGTTACAGAGATAGCGAGGGGTGTAGGAGCTGGAGGAGGTAACTGAGATACGGATGGGTGTAGGGGCTGGAGGAGTTTACAGAGATAGGGAGGAGTGTCGGGACTGCAGGATGTTACAGAGATAGGGAGGACTGTAGGGGCTGGAGGAGGTTACAGAGATAGGGAGGTGTGAAGTGCCTGGAGGAGCTTACTGAGATAGTGAGGGGTGTAGGGGCTGGAGGAGGTTACAGAGATAGGGAGGGGTGTCGGGGTTGGAGTAGGTTACAGAGATAGGGACGGGTGTAGGGTCTGGATGAGGTTACAGAGATAGGGAGGTGTGTAGGGGGCTGGAGGAGGTTACAGAGATAGGGAGGGGTGTAGGGGCTGGAGGATGTTACAGAGATAGGGAGGGGTGTCGGGGCTGGAGGAGGTTACTGAGATAGGGAGGGGTGTAGGGGCGGAAGGAGGCTACAGCGATAGGGTGGGGTGTAGGGGGCTGGAGGAGGTTACAGAGATAGGGAGGGGTGTATTGACTGGAGGAGGTTACAGAGATAGGGAGGGGTGTAGCGGCTGGAGGAGGTTACAGAGATAGGGAGGGGTGTCGGGGCTGGAGGACTGTACAAAGATAGGGAGGGGTGTAGGTGCTGGAGGAGGGTTACAGAGATAGGGAGGGGTATAGGGGCTGGAGGAGGTTACAGAGAGAGGGAGGCGGGGTAGGGGCTGGAGGCTGTTACAGAGATAGGGAGGGGTGTAGGGCCTGGAGGAGGATACAGAGATAGGGAGGGGTGTAGGGGCTGGAGGAGGTTACAGAGATAGGGAGGGGTGTTGGGGCTGGAGGAGGTTGCAGAGATAGGGAGGGGTGTAGGGGCTGGAGGAGGTTACAGAGATAGGGAGGGGTGTTGAGGGTTGGAGGTGGTTACAGAGATAGGGAGGGGTGTAGGGTCTGGATGAGGTTACAGAGAGAGGGAGGTGGGGTTGGGGCTGGAGGAGGTTACAGAGATAGGGAGGGGTGTAGGGGCTGGAGGAGGTTACAGAGAAAGGGAGTGATGTAGGGGTTGGAGGAGGTTACAGAGATAGGGAGGGGTGTAGGGGCTGGAGGATGTTACCGAGGTAGGGAGGGGTGTAGGGGCTGGAGGATGTTACAGAGGTAGGGAGGGGTGTTGGGGTTGGAGGAGATTACAGAGATAGGGAGGGGTGTTGAGGGTTGGAGGTGGTTACAGAGATAGGGAGGGGAGTAGGGGCAGGAGGAAGTAACAGAGATAGGGAGGGGTGTAGGGGCTGGAGGAGGTTACAGAGATAGGGAGGAGTGTAGGGGGTGGAGGAGGTTACAGAGATAGGGAGGGGTGTAGGGGCTGGAGGAGATTACAGAGATAGGGAGGGGTGACGGGGCTGGAGGATGTTACAGAGATAGGGAGGGGTGTAGGGGGTGGAGGAGGTTACAGAGATAGTGAGGGGTGTAGGGGCTGGAGGAGGTTACAGAGATAGGGAGGGGTGTCGGGGGACTGGAGGAGGTTACAGAGATAGGGAGGGGTGTAGGGGCTGGAGGAGTTTACAGAGATAGGGAGGGGTGTCGGGTTTGGAGGAGGTTACAGAGATAGGGAGGGGTGTTGGGGCTGGAGGAGGTGACAGAGATAGGGAGTGGTGTCGGGGGACTGGAGGAGGTTACAGAGATAGGGAGGGGTGTAGGGGCTGGTGGAGTTTACAGAGATAGGGAGGGGTGTCGGGGTTGGAGGAGGTTACAGAGATAGGGAGGGGTGTAGGGGCTGGAGGAGGTTACAGAGATAGGGAGGGGTGTAGGGGCTGGAGGAGTTTACAGAGATAGGGAGGGGTGTCGGGGCTGGAGGATCTTACAGAGATAGGGAGGGGTGTACGGGCTGGAGGAGGTGACAGAGATAGGGAGGGGTGTAGGGGCTGGAGGAGGTTACAGAGATAGGGAGGGGTGTAGGGTCTGGAGGAGGTTACAGAGATAGGGAGGGGTGGAGGAGTTTACAGAGATAGGGAGGGGTGTCGGGGCTGGAGGATGTTACAGAGATAGGGAGGGGTGTAGGGGGTGGAGGAGGTTACAGAGATAGGGAGGGGTGTAGGTGCTGGAGGAGGGTTACAGAGTTAGGGAGGGGTATAGGGGCTGGAGGAGGTTACAGAGAGAGGGTGGCGGGGTAGGGGCTGGAGGAGGTTACAGAGATAGGGAGGGGTGTAGGGCCTGGAGGAGGTTACAGAGATAGGGAGGGGTGTTGGGGCTGGAGGAGGTTGCAGAGATAGGGAGGGGTGTAGGGGCTGGAGGAGGTTACAGAGATAGGGAGGGGTGTTGAGGATTGGAGGTGGTTACAGAGATAGGGAGGGGTGTAGGGTCTGGATGAGGTTACAGAGAGAGGTAGGTTGGGTTGGGGCAGGAGGAGGTTACAGAGATAGGGAGGGGTGTAGGGGCTGGAGGAGGTTACAGAGACAGGGAGTGATGTAGGAGCAGGAGGATGTTACAGAGACAGGGTGGCGTCTAGGGGCTGGAGGATGTTACAGAGATAGGGAGGGGTGTAGGTTTCGGAGGAGGTTACAGTGATAGGGAAGGGTGTGGGGGCTGGAGGGCGTTACAGAGATATGGAGGGGTGTAGCGGCTGGAGGGTGTAACAGAGAAAGGGAGGGGTGTAGGGGCTGGAGGAGGCAACAGAGATTGGGAGAGGTGAAATGGTTGGAGGAGTTTGCAGATATAGGGAGGGTTGTAGGGTCTGGAGGAGGTTACAGATATAGGGAGGACTGTAGGGGCTGGAGGAGGTTACAGAGATAGGGAGGGGTCTTGTTGCTGGAGGAGCTTACTGAGATAGTGAGGGGTGTAGTGGCTGGAGGAGGTTACAGAGATAGGGAGGGGTGTAGGAGCTGGAGGAGGTTACAGAGATAGGGAGGAGTGTACGGCTGGAGGAGGTTACAGAGATAAGGAGGGGTGTAGAGGCTGGAGGAGGTTACAGAGTTAGGGAGGGGTGTCGGAGCTGGAGGAGGGTTACAGACAGAGGGAGGAGTGTAGGGGCTGGAGGAGGTTACAGAGATAGGGAGGGGTGTAGGAGCTGGAGGAGGTAACTGAGATACGGATGGGTGTATGGGCTGGAGGAGGTTACAGAGATAGGGAGGGGTGTAGGGGCTGGAGGAGGGTTACAGAGATAGGGAGGGGTGTCGGGGCTGGAGGAGGTTACAGAGATAGGGAGGGGTGTAGGGGCTGGAGGAGGTTACAGAGATAGGGAGGGGTGTAGGGGCTGGAGGAGGTTACTGAGATAGGGAGGGGTGTAGGGGCGGAAGGATGCTACAGCGATAGGGAGGGGTGTAGGGGGCTGGAGGAGGTTACAGAGATAGGGAGGGGTGTATTGACTGGAGGAGGTTACAGAGATAGGGAGGGGTGTAGGGGCTGGAGGAGGTTACAGAGATAGGGAGGGGTGTCGGGGCTAGAGGACTGTACAAAGATAGGGAGGGGTGTAGGTGCTGGAGGAGGGTTACAGAGATAGGGAGGGGTATAGGGGCTGGAGGAGGTTACAGAGAGAGGGAGGCGGGGTAGGGGCTGGAGGCTGTTACAGAGATAGGGAGGGGTGTAGGGCCTGGAGGAGGTTACAGAGATAGGGAGGGGTGTTGGGGCTGGAGGAGGTTGCAGAGATAGGGAGGGGTGTAGGGGCTGGAGGAGGTTACAGAGATAGGGAGGGGTGTTGAGGGTTGGAGGTGGTTACGGAGATAGGGAGGGGTGTAGGGTCTGGATGAGGTTACAGAGAGAGGGAGGTGGGGTTGGGGCTGGAGGAGGTTACAGAGATAGGGAGGGGTGTAGGGGCTGGAGGAGGTTACAGAGAAAGGGAGGGGTGTAGGGGCTGGAGGATGTTACAGAGGTAGGGAGGGGTGTTGGGGGTTGGAGGAGGTTACAGAGATAGGGAGGGGTGTTGAGGGTTGGAGGTGGTTACAGAGATAGGGAGGGGAGTAGGGGCAGGAGGAAATAACAGAGATAGGGAGGGGTGTAGGGGCTGGAGGAGGTTACAGAGATAGGGAGGAGTGTAGGGGGTGGAGGAGGTTACAGAGATAGGGAGGGGTGTAGGGGCTGGAGGAGATTACAGAGATAGGGAGGGTTGACGGGGCTGGAGGATGTTACAGAGATAGGGAGGGGTGTAGGGGGTGGAGGAGGTTACAGAGATAGTGAGGGGTGTAGGGGCTGTAGGAGGTTACAGAGATAGGGAGGGGTGTCGGGGGACTGGAGGAGGTTACAGAGATAGGGAGGGGTGTAGGGGCTGGAGGAGTTTACAGAGATAGGGAGGGGTGTCGGGGTTGGAGGAGGTTACAGAGATAGGGAGGGGTGTTGGGGCTGGAGGAGGTGACAGAGAGAGGGAGTGGTGTCGGGGGACTGGAGGAGGTTACAGAGATAGGGAGGGGTGTAGGGGCTGGTGGAGTTTACAGAGATAGGGAGGGGTGTCGGGGTTGGAGGAGGTTACAGAGATAGGGAGGGGTGTAGGGCCTGGAGGAGGTTACAGAGATAGGGAGGGGTGTAGGGGCTGGAGGAGTTTACAGAGATAGGGAGGGGTGTCGGGGCTGGAGGATCTTACAGAGATAGGGAGGGGTGTAGGGGGTGGAGGAGGTTACAGAGATAGGGAGGGGTGTAGGGGCTGGAGGAGGTTACAGAGATAGGGAGGGGGGTCGGGGGACTGGAGGAGGTTACAGAGATAGGGAGGGGTGTAGGGGCTGGAGGAGTTTACAGAGATAGGGAGTGGTGTCGGGGTTGGAGGAGCTTACAGAGATAGGGAGGGGTGTACGGGCTGGAGGAGGTGACAGAGATAGGGAGGGGTGTAGGGGCTGGAGGAGGTTACAGAGATAGGGAGGGGTGTAGGGTCTGGAGGAGGTTACAGAGATAGGGAGGGGTGTAGGGGCTGGAGGAGTTTACAGAGATAGGGAGGGGTGTCGGGGCTGGAGGATGTTACAGAGATAGGGAGGGGTGTAGGGGGTGGAGGAGGTTACAGAGATAGGGAGGGGTGTAGGGGCTGCAGGAGGTTACAGAGATAGGGAGGGTTGTCGGGGCTGGAGGACTGTACAAAGTTAGGGAGGGGTGTAGGTGCTGGAGGAGGGTTACAGAGATAGGGAGGGGTATAGGGGCTGGAGGAGGTTACAGAGAGAGGGTGGCGGGGTAGGGGCTGGAGGAGGTTACAGAGATAGGGAGGGGTGTAGGGCCTGGAGGAGGTTACAGAGATAGGGAGGGGTGTTGGGGCTGGAGGAGGTTGCAGAGATAGGGAGGGGTGTAGGGGCTGGAGGAGGTTACAGAGATAGGGAGGGGTGTTGAGGATTGGAGGTGGTTACAGAGATAGGGAGGGGTGTAGGGTCTGGATGAGGTTACAGAGAGAGGTAGGTGGGGTTGGGGCAGGAGGAGGTTACAGAGATAGGGAGGGGTGTAGGGGCTGGAGGAGGTTACAGAGACAGGGAGTGATGTAGGAGCAGGAGGAGGTTACAGAGACAGGGTGGCGTCTAGGGGCTGGAGGATGTTACAGAGATAGGGAGGGGTGTAGGTTTCGGAGGAGGTTACAGTGATAGGGAAGGGTGTGGGGGCTGGAGGGCGTTACAGAGATATGGAGGGGTGTAGCGGCTGGAGGGTGTAACAGAGAAAGGGAGGGGTGTAGGGGCTGGAGGAGGCAACAGAGATTGGGAGAGGTGAAATGGTTGGAGGAGTTTGCAGATATAGGGAGGGTTGTAGGGTCTGGAGGAGGTTACAGATATAGGGAGGACTGTAGGGGCTGGAGGAGGTTACAGAGATAGGGAGGGGTCTTGTGGCTGGAGGAGCTTACTGAGATAGTGAGGGGTGTAGTGGCTGGAGGATGTTACAGAGATAGGGAGGGGTGTAGGAGCTGGAGGAGGTTACAGAGATAGGGAGGAGTGTACGGCTGGAGGAGGTTACAGAGATAAGGAGGGGTGTAGAGGCTGGAGGAGGTTACAGAGTTAGGGAGGGGTGTCGGAGCTGGAGGAGGGTTACAGACAGAGGGAGGAGTGTAGGGGCTGGAGGAGGTTACAGAGATAGGGAGGGGTGTAGGAGCTGGAGGAGGTAACTGAGATACGGATGGGTGTATGGGCTGGAGGAGGTTACAGAGATAGGGAGGGGTGTAGGGGCTGGAGGAGGGTTACAGAGATAGGGAGGGGTGTCGGGGCTGGAGGAGGTTACAGAGATAGGGACGGGTGTAGGGTCTGGAGGAGGTTACAGAGATAGGGAGGTGTGTAGGGGGCTGGAGGAGGTGCAGAGATAGGGAGGGGTGTAGGGGCTGGAGGAGGTTACAGAGATAGGGAGGGGTGTAGGGGCTGGAGGAGGTTACTGAGATAGGGAGGGGTGTAGGGGCGGAAGGATGCTACAGCGATAGGGAGGAGTGTAGGGGGCTGGAGGAGGTTACAGAGATAGGGAGGGGTGTATTGACTGGAGGAGGTTACAGAGATAGGGAGGGGTGTAGCGGCTGGAGGAGGTTACAGAGATAGGGAGGGGGGTCGGGTCTGGAGGACTGTACAAAGATAGGGAGGGGTGTAGGTGCTGGAGGAGGGTTACAGAGATAGGGAGGGGTATAGGGGCTGGAGGAGGTTACAGAGCGAGGGATGCGGGGTAGGGGCTGGAGCAGGTTACAGAGATAGGGAGGGGTGTAGGGCCTGGAGGAGGTTACAGAGATAAGGAGGGGTGTTGGGGCTGGAGGAGGTTGCAGAGATAGTGAGGGGGGTAGGGGCTGGAGGAGGTTACAGAGATAGGGAGGGGTGTTGAGGGTTGGAGGTGGTTACAGAGATAGGGAGGGGTGTAGGGGCTGGATGAGGTTACAGAGATAGGGAGGGGTGTAGGGGCTGGAGGAGGTTACAGAGACAGGGAGTGATGTAGGGGTTGGAGCAGGTTACAGAGATAGGGAGGGGTGTAGGGGCTGGAGGATGTTACAGAGGTAGGGAGGGGTGTTGGGGTTGGAGGAGGTTACAGAGATAGGGAGGGGTGTAAAGGCTGGGGGAGTCACAGATAGGGATGGGTGTAGGGGCTGGAGGAGGTTACAGAGATAGGGAGGGGAGTAGGGGCAGGAGGAGGTAACAGAGATAGGGAGGTGTGAAGTGCCTGGAGGAGCTTACTGAGATAGTGAGGGGTGTAGGGGCTGGAGGAGGTTACAGAGATAGGGAGGGGTGTAGGAGCTGGAGGAGGTTACAGAGATAGGGAGGAGTGTACGGCTGGAGGAGGTTACATAGATAGGGAGGGGTGTAGAGGCTGGAGGAGGTTACAGAGTTAGGGAGGGATGTTGGAGCTGGAGGAGGGTTACAGAGAGAGGGAGGAGTGTAGGGGCTGGAGGAGGTTACAGAGATAGGGAGGGGTGTAGGAGCTGGAGGAGGTAACTGAGATACGGATGGGTGTATGGGCTGGAGGAGGTTACAGAGATAGGGAGGGGTGTCGGCGTTGGAGGAGGTTACAGAGATAGGGACGGGTGTAGGGTCTGGAGGAGGTTACAGAGATAGGGAGGTGTGTAGGGGGCTGGAGGAGGTTACAGAGATAGGGAGGGGTGTAGGGGCTGGAGGAGGTTACAGAGATAGGGAGGGGTGTCAGGCCTGGAGGGGGTTACTGAGATAGGGAGGGGTGTAGGGGCGGAAGGAGGCTACAGCGATAGGGTGGGGTGTAGGGGGCTGGAGGAGGTTACAGAGATAGGGAGGGGTGTATTGACTGGAGGAGGTTACAGAGATAGGGAGGGGTGTAGCGGCTGGAGGAGGTTACAGAGATAGGGAGGGGTGTCGGGGCTGGAAGACTGTACAAAGATAGGGAGGGGTGTAGGTGCTGGAGGAGGGTTACAGAGATAGGGAGGGGTAAAGGGGCTGGAGGAGGTTACAGAGAGAGGGAGGCGGGGTAGGGGCTGGAGGCGGTTACAGAGATAGGGAGGGGTGTAGGGCCTGGAGGAGGTTACAGAGATAGGGAGGGGTGTTGGGGCTGGAGGAGGTTGCAGAGATAGGGAGGTGTGTAGGGGCTGGAGGAGGTTACAGAGATAGGGAGGGGTGTTGAGGGTTGGAGGTGGTTACAGAGATAGGGAGGGGTGTAGGGTCTGGATGAGGTTACAGAGAGAGGGAGGTGGGGTTGGGGCTGGAGGATGTTACAGAGATAGGGAGGGGTGTAGGGGCTGGAGGAGGTGACAGAGAAAGGGAGTGATGTAGGGGTTGGAGGAGGTTACAGAGATAGGGAGGGGTGTAGGGGCTGGAGGATGTTACCGAGGTAGGGAGGGGTGTAGGGGCTGGAGGATGTTACAGAGGTAGGGAGGGGTGTTGGGGTTGGAGGAGGTTACAGAGATAGGGAGGGGTGTAAAGGCTGGGGGAGTCACAGAGATAGGGATGGGTGTAGGGGCTGGAGGAGGTTACAGAGATAGGGAGGGGTGTTGAGGGTTGGAGGTGGTTACAGAGATAGGGAGGGGAGTAGGGGCAGGAGGAGGTAACAGAGATAGGGAGGGGTGTAGGGGCTGGAGGAGGTTACAGAGATAGGGAGGGGTGTAGGGGGTGGAAGAGGTTACAGAGATAGGGAGGGGTGTAGGGGCTGGAGGAGTTTACAGAGATAGGGAGGGGTGTCGGGGCTGGAGGATGTTACAGAGATAGGGAGGGGTGTAGGGGGTGGAGGAGGTTACAGAGATAGTGAGGGGTGTAGGGGCTGGAGGAGGTTGCAGAGATAGGGAGGGTTGTCGGGGGACTGGAGGAGGTTACAGAGATAGGGAGGGGTGTAGGGGCTGGAGGATGTTACCGAGGTAGGGAGGGGTGTAGGGGCTGGAGGATGTTACAGAGGTAGGGAGGGGTGTTGGGGTTGGAGGAGGTTACAGAGATAGGGAGGGGTGTAAAGGCTGGGGGAGTCACAGAGATAGGGATGGGTGTAGGGGCTGGAGGAGGTTACAGAGATAGGGAGGGGTGTTGAGGGTTGGAGGTGGTTACAGAGATAGGGAGGGGAGTAGGGGCAGGAGGAGGTAACAGAGATAGGGAGGGGTGTAGGGGCTGGAGGAGGTTACAGAGATAGGGAGGGGTGTAGGGGGTGGAAGAGGTTACAGAGATAGGGAGGGGTGTAGGGGCTGGAGGAGTTTACAGAGATAGGGAGGGGTGTCGGGGCTGGAGGATGTTACAGAGATAGGGAGGGGTGTAGGGGGTGGAGGAGGTTACAGAGATAGTGAGGGGTGTAGGGGCTGGAGGAGGTTGCAGAGATAGGGAGGGTTGTCGGGGGACTGGAGGAGGTTACAGAGATAGGGAGGGGTGTAGGGGCTGGAGGAGTTTACAGAGATAGGGAGGGGTGTCGGGGTTGGAGGAGGTTACAGAGATAGGGAGGGGTGTTGGGGCTGGAGGAGGTGACACAGATAGGGAGTGGTGTCGGGGGACTGGAGGAGGTTACAGCGATAGGGAGGGGTGTAGGGGCTGGAGGAGTTTACAGAGATAGGGAGGGGTGTCGGGGTTGGAGGAGGTTACAGAGATAGGGAGGGGTGTAGGGGCTGGAGGAGGTTACAGAGATAGGGAGGGGTGTAGGGGCTGGAGGAGTTTACAGAGATAGGGAGGGGTGTCGGGGCTGGAGGATCTTACAGAGATAGGGAGGGGTGTAGGGGGTGGAGGAGGTTACAGAGATAGGGAGGGGTGTAGGGGCTGGAGGAGGTTACAGAGATAGGGAGGGGTGTCTGGGGACTGGAGGAGGTTACAGAGATAGGGAGGGGTGTAGGGGCTGGAGGAGTTTACAGAGATAGGGAGGGGTGTCGGGGTTGGAGGAGGTTACAGAGATAGGGAGGGGTGTAGGGGCTGGAGGAGGTGACAGAGATAGGGAAGGGTGTAGGGGCTGGAGGAGGTTACAGAGATAGGGAGGGGTGTAGGGGCTGGAAAAGGTTACAGAGATAGGGAGGTGTGTAGGGGCTGGAGTTTTTTTTAGAGATAGGGAGGGGTGTCGGGGCTGGAGGATGTTACAGAGATAGGGAGGTGTGTAGGGGGTGGAAAGGTTACAGAGATAGGGAGGGGTGTAGGGGCTGCAGGAGGTTACAGAGATAGGGAGGGGTGTCGGGGCTGGAGGACTGTACAAAGATAGGGAGGGGTGTAGGTGCTGGAGGAGGGTTACAGAGATAGGGAGGGGTATAGGGGCTGGAGGAGGTTACAGAGAGAGGGAGGCGGGGTAGGGGCTGGAGGAGGTTACAGAGATAGTGAGGGGTGTAGGGCCTGGAGGAGGTTACAGAGATAGGGAGGGGTGTCGGGCCTGGAGGGGGTTACTGAGATAGGGAGGGGTGTAGGGGCGGAAGGAGGCTACAGCGATAGGGTGGGGTGTAGGGGGCTGGAGGAGGTTACAGAGATAGGGAGGGGTGTATTGACTGGAGGAGGTTACAGAGATAGGGAGGGGTGTAGCGGCTGGAGGAGGTTACAGAGATAGGGAGGGGTGTCGGGGCTGGAAGACTGTACAAAGATAGGGAGGGGTGTAGGTGCTGGAGGAGGGTTACAGAGATAGGGAGGGGTAAAGGGGCTGGAGGAGGTTACAGAGAGAGGGAGGCGGGGTAGGGGCTGGAGGCGGTTACAGAGATAGGGAGGGGTGTAGGGCCTGGAGGAGGTTACAGAGATAGGGAGGGGTGTTGGGGCTGGAGGAGGTTGCAGAGATAGGGAGGTGTGTAGGGGCTGGAGGAGGTTACAGAGATAGGGAGGGGTGTTGAGGGTTGGAGGTGGTTACAGAGATAGGGAGGGGTGTAGGGTCTGGATGAGGTTACAGAGAGAGGGAGGTGGGGTTGGGGCTGGAGGAGGTTACAGAGATAGGGAGGGGTGTAGGGGCTGGAGGAGGTGACAGAGAAAGGGAGTGATGTAGGGGTTGGAGGAGGTTACAGAGATAGGGAGGGGTGTAGGGGCTGGAGGATGTTACCGAGGTAGGGAGGGGTGTAGGGGCTGGAGGATGTTACAGAGGTAGGGAGGGGTGTTGGGGTTGGAGGAGGTTACAGAGATAGGGAGGGGTGTAAAGGCTGGGGGAGTCACAGAGATAGGGATGGGTGTAGGGGCTGGAGGAGGTTACAGAGATAGGGAGGGGTGTTGAGGGTTGGAGGTGGTTACAGAGATAGGGAGGGGAGTAGGGGCAGGAGGAGGTAACAGAGATAGGGAGGGGTGTAGGGGCTGGAGGAGGTTACAGAGATAGGGAGGGGTGTAGGGGGTGGAAGAGGTTACAGAGATAGGGAGGGGTGTAGGGGCTGGAGGAGTTTACAGAGATAGGGAGGGGTGTCGGGGCTGGAGGATGTTACAGAGATAGGGAGGGGTGTAGGGGGTGGAGGAGGTTACAGAGATAGTGAGGGGTGTAGGGGCTGGAGGAGGTTGCAGAGATAGGGAGGGTTGTCGGGGGACTGGAGGAGGTTACAGAGATAGGGAGGGGTGTAGGGGCTGGAGGAGTTTACAGAGATAGGGAGGGGTGTCGGGGTTGGAGGAGGTTACAGAGATAGGGAGGGGTGTTGGGGCTGGAGGAGGTGACAGAGATAGGGAGTGGTGTCGGGGGACTGGAGGAGGTTACAGAGATAGGGAGGGGTGTAGGGGCTGGAGGAGTTTACAGAGATAGGGAGGGGTGTCGGGGTTGGAGGAGGTTACAGAGATAGGGAGGGGTGTAGGGGCTGGAGGAGGTTACAGAGATAGGGAGGGGTGTAGGGGCTGGAGGAGTTTATAGAGATAGGGAGGGGTGTCGGGGCTGGAGGATCTTACAGAGATAGGGAGGGGTGTAGGGGGTGGAGGAGGTTACAGAGATAGGGAGGGGTGTAGGGGCTGGAGGAGGTTACAGAGATAGGGAGGGGTGTCTGGGGACTGGAGGAGGTTACAGAGATAGGGAGGGGTGTAGGGGCTGGAGGAGTTTACAGAGATAGGGAGGGGTGTCGGGGTTGGAGGAGGTTACAGAGATAGGGAGGGGTGTAGGGGCTGGAGGAGGTGACAGAGATAGGGAAGGGTGCAGGGGCTGGAGGAGGTTACAGAGATAGGGATGGGTGTAGGGGCTGGAAAAGGTTACAGAGATAGGGAGGTGTGTAGGGGCTGGAGTTTTTTTTAGAGATAGGGAGGGGTGTCGGGGCTGGAGGATGTTACAGAGATAGGGAGGTGTGTAGGGGGTGGAAAGGTTACAGAGATAGGGAGGGGTGTAGGGGCTGCAGGAGGTTACAGAGATAGGGAGGGGTGTCGGGGCTGGAGGACTGTACAAAGATAGGGAGGGGTGTAGGTGCTGGAGGAGGGTTACAGAGATAGGGAGGGGTATAGGGGCTGGAGGAGGTTACAGAGAGAGGGAGGCGGGGTAGGGGCTGGAGGAGGTTACAGAGATAGTGAGGGGTGTAGGGCCTGGAGGAGGTTACAGAGATAGGGAGGGGTGTTGGGGCTGGAGGAGGTTGCAGAGTTAGGGAGGGGTGTAGGGGCTGGAGGAGGTTACAGAGATAGGGAGGGGTGTTGAGGGTTGGAGGTGGTTACAGAGATAGGGAGGGGTGTAGGTTTCGGAGGAGGTTACAGTGATAGGGAAGGGTGTGGGGGCTAGAGGGCGTTACAGAGATATGGAGGGGTGTAGGTTTCGGAGGAGGTTACAGTGATAGGGAAGGGTGTGGGGGCTAGAGGGCGTTACAGAGATATGGAGGGGTGTAGCGGCTGGAGGGTATAACAGAGAAAGGGAGGGGTGTAGGGGCTGGAGGAGGCAACAGAGATTGGGAGAGGTGAAATGGTTGGAGGAGTTTGCAGATATAGGGAGGACTGTAGGTGCTGGAGGAGGTTACAGAGATAGGGAGGGGTCTTGTGGCTGGAGGAGCTTACTGAGATAGTGAGGGGTGTAGTGGCTGGAGGAGGTTACAGAGATAGGGAGGAGTGCAGGAGCTGGAGGAGGTTACAGAGATAGGGAGGAGTGTACGGCTGGAGGAGGTTACAGAGATAAGGAGGGGTGTAGAGGCTGGAGGAGGTTACAGAGTTAGGGAGGGGTGTCGGAGCTGGAGGAGGGTTACAGACAGAGGGAGGAGTGTAGGGGCTGGAGGAGGTTACAGTGATAGGGAGGGGTGTAGGAGCTGGAGGACGTAACTGAGATACGGATGGGTGTAGGGGCTGGAGGAGGTTACAGAGATAGGGAGGGGTGTTGGGGCTGGAGGAGGTTACAGAGATAGGGAGGTGTGTAGGGGGCAGGAGGAGGTTACAGAGATAGGGACGGGTGTAGGGTCTGGAGGAGTTTACAGAGATAGGGAGGTGTGTAGGGGGCTGGAGGAGGTTACAGAGATAGGGATGGGTGTAGGGGCTGGAGGAGGTTACTGAGATAGGGAGGGGTGTAGGGGCGGAAGGATGCTACAGCGATAGGGAGGGGTGTAGGGGGCTGGAGGATGTTACAGAGATAGGGAGAGGTGTATTGACTGGAGGAGGTTACAGAGATAGGGAGGGGTGTAGTGGCTGGAGGAGGTTACAGAGATAGGGAGGGGTGTCGGGTCTGGAGGACTGTACAAAGATAGGGAGGGGTGTAGGTGCTGGAGGAGGGTTACAGAGATAGGGAGGGGTATAGGGGCTGGAGGAGGTTACAGAGCGAGGGATGCGGGGTAGGGTCTGGAGCAGGTTACAGAGATAGGGAGGGGTGTAGGGCCTGGAGGAGGTTACAGAGATAGGGAGGGGTGTTGGGGCTGGAGGAGGTTGCAGAGATAGGGAGGGGGGTAGGGGCTGGAGGAGGTTACAGAGATAGGGAGGGGTGTAGGGGGTGGAAGAGGTTACAGAGATAGGGAGGGGTGTAGGGGCTGGAGGAGTTTACAGAGATAGGGAGGGGTGTCGGGGCTGGAGGATGTTACAGAGATAGGGAGGGGTGTAGGGGGTGGAGGAGGTTACAGAGATAGTGAGGGGTGTAGGGGCTGGAGGAGGTTGCAGAGATAGGGAGGGTTGTCGGGGGACTGGAGGAGGTTACAGAGATAGGGAGGGGTGTAGGGGCTGGAGGAGTTTACAGAGATAGGGAGGGGTGTCGGGGTTGGAGGAGGTTACAGAGATAGGGAGGGGTGTTGGGGCTGGAGGAGGTGACAGAGATAGGGAGTGGTGTCGGGGGACTGGAGGAGGTTACAGAGATAGGGAGGGGTGTAGGGGCTGGAGGAGTTTACAGAGATAGGGAGGGGTGTCGGGGTTGGAGGAGGTTACAGAGATAGGGAGGGGTGTAGGGGCTGGAGGAGGTTACAGAGATAGGGAGGGGTGTAGGGGCTGGAGGAGTTTACAGAGATAGGGAGGGGTGTCGGGGCTGGAGGATCTTACAGAGATAGGGAGGGGTGTAGGGGGTGGAGGAGGTTACAGAGATAGGGAGGGGTGTAGGGGCTGGAGGAGGTTACAGAGATAGGGAGGGGTGTCTGGGGACTGGAGGAGGTTACAGAGATAGGGAGGGGTGTAGGGGCTGGAGGAGTTTACAGAGATAGGGAGGGGTGTCGGGGTTGGAGGAGGTTAGAGAGATAGGGAGGGGTGTAGGGGCTGGAGGAGGTGACAGAGATAGGGAAGGGTGTAGGGGCTGGAGGAGGTTACAGAGATAGGGAGGGGTGTAGGGGCTGGAAAAGGTTACAGAGATAGGGAGGTGTGTAGGGGCTGGAGTTTTTTTTAGAGATAGGGAGGGGTGTCGGGGCTGGAGGATGTTACAGAGATAGGGAGGTGTGTAGGGGGTGGAAAGGTTACAGAGATAGGGAGGGGTGTAGGGGCTGCAGGAGGTTACAGAGATAGGGAGGGGTGTCGGGGCTGGAGGACTGTACAAAGATAGGGAGGGGTGTAGGTGCTGGAGGAGGGTTACAGAGATAGGGAGGGGTATAGGGGCTGGAGGAGGTTACAGAGAGAGGGAGGCGGGGTAGGGGCTGGAGGAGGTTACAGAGATAGTGAGGGGTGTAGGGCCTGGAGGAGGTTACAGAGATAGGGAGGGGTGTTGGGGCTGGAGGAGGTTGCAGAGTTAGGGAGGGGTGTAGGGGCTGGAGGAGGTTACAGAGATAGGGAGGGGTGTTGAGGGTTGGAGGTGGTTACAGAGATAGGGAGGGGTGTAGGTTTCGGAGGAGGTTACAGTGATAGGGAAGGGTGTGGGGGCTAGAGGGCGTTACAGAGATATGGAGGGGTGTAGGTTTCGGAGGAGGTTACAGTGATAGGGAAGGGTGTGGGGGCTAGAGGGCGTTACAGAGATATGGAGGGGTGTAGCGGCTGGAGGGTGTAACAGAGAAAGGGAGGGGTGTAGGGGCTGGAGGAGGCAACAGAGATTGGGAGAGGTGAAATGGTTGGAGGAGTTTGCAGATATAGGGAGGACTGTAGGTGCTGGAGGAGGTTACAGAGATAGGGAGGGGTCTTGTGGCTGGAGGAGCTTACTGAGATAGTGAGGGGTGTAGTGGCTGGAGGAGGTTACAGAGATAGGGAGGAGTGCAGGAGCTGGAGGAGGTTACAGAGATAGGGAGGAGTGTACGGCTGGAGGAGGTTACAGAGATAAGGAGGGGTGTAGAGGCTGGAGGAGGTTACAGAGTTAGGGAGGGGTGTCGGAGCTGGAGGAGGGTTACAGACAGAGGGAGGAGTGTAGGGGCTGGAGGAGGTTACAGAGATAGGGAGGGGTGTAGGAGCTGGAGGACGTAACTGAGATACGGATGGGTGTAGGGGCTGGAGGAGGTTACAGAGATAGGGAGGGGTGTTGGGGCTGGAGGAGGTTACAGAGATAGGGAGGTGTGTAGGGGGCTGGAGGAGGTTACAGAGATAGGGACGGGTGTAGGGTCTGGAGGAGTTTACAGAGATAGGGAGGTGTGTAGGGGGCTGGAGGAGGTTACAGAGATAGGGATGGGTGTAGGGGCTGGAGGAGGTTACTGAGATAGGGAGGGGTGTAGGGGCGGAAGGATGCTACAGCGATAGGGAGGGGTGTAGGGGGCTGGAGGATGTTACAGAGATAGGGAGAGGTGTATTGACTGGAGGAGGTTACAGAGATAGGGAGGGGTGTAGTGGCTGGAGGAGGTTACAGAGATAGGGAGGGGTGTCGGGTCTGGAGGACTGTACAAAGATAGGGAGGGGTGTAGGTGCTGGAGGAGGGTTACAGAGATAGGGAGGGGTATAGGGGCTGGAGGAGGTTACAGAGCGAGGGATGCGGGGTAGGGTCTGGAGCAGGTTACAGAGATAGGGAGGGGTGTAGGGCCTGGAGGAGGTTACAGAGATAGGGAGGGGTGTTGGGGCTGGAGGAGGTTGCAGAGATAGGGAGGGGGGTAGGGGCTGGAGGAGGTTACAGAGATAGGGAGGGGTGTTGAGGGTTGGAGGTGGTTACAGAGATAGGGAGGGGTGTAGGGGCTGGATGAGGTTACAGAGATAGGGAGGGGTGTAGGGGCTGGAGGAGGTTACAGAGACAGGGAGTGATGTAGGGGTTGGAGGAGGTTACAGAGATAGGGAGGCGTGTAGGGGCTGGAGGATGTTACAGAGGTAGGGAGGGGTGTTGGGGTTGGAGGAGGTTACAGAGATAGGGAGGGGTGTTGGGGTTGGAGGAGGTTACAGAGATAGGGAGGGGTGTAAAGGCTGGGGGAGTCACAGAGATAGGGATGGGTGTAGGGGCTGGAGGAGGTTACAGAGATAGGGAGGGGAGTAGGGGCAGGAGGAGGTTACAGAGATTGGGAGGGGTGTCGGGGGACTGGAGGAGGTTACAGAGATAGGGATGGGTGTAGGGGCTGGAGGGGTTTACAGAGATAGGGAGGGGTGTCGGGGTTGGAGGAGGTTACAGAGATAGGGAGGGGTGTAGGGGCTGGAGGAGGTGACAGAGATAGGGAGGGGTGTAGGGGCTGGAGGAGGTTACAGAGATAGGGAGTGGTGTAGGGGCTGCAGCAGTTTACAGAGATAGATAGGGGTGTCGGGGCTGGAGGATGTTACAGAGATAGGGAGGGGTGTAGTTGACTGGAGGAGGTTACAGAGATAGGGAGGGGTGTTGGGGCTGGAGGAGGTTACAAGGATAGGGAGGGGTGTTGGGGCTGGAGGAGGTTGCAGAGATAGGGAGGGTGTAGGGGCTGGAAGAGTTTACAGAGATAGGGAGGGGTGTAGGGGCTGGAGGAGGTGACAGAGATAGGGAGGGGTGTAGGGTCTGGATGAGGTTACAGAGAGAGGGAGGTGGGGTTGGGGCTGGAGGAGGTTACAGAGATAGGGAGTGGTGTAGGGGCTGGAGCAGTTTACAGAGATAGGGAGGGGTGTCGGGGCTGGAGGATGTTACAGAGATAGGGAGGGGTGTAGGGGGTGGAGGAGGTTACAGAGATAGTGAGGGGTGTAGGGCCTGGAGGAGGTTACAGAGATAGGGAGGGGTGTTGGGGCTGGAGGAGGTTGCAGAGATAGGGAGGGTGTAGGGGCTGGAAGAGTTTACAGAGATAGGGAGTGGTGTTGAGGATTGGAGGTGGTTACAGAGATAGGGAGGGGTGTAGGGTCTGGATGAGGTTACAGAGAGAGGGAGGTGGGGTTGGGGCTGGAGGAGGTTACAGAGATAGGGAGGGGTGTAGGGGCTGGAGGTGGTTACAGAGATAGGGAGGGGTGTAGGGGCTGGAGGATGTTACAGAGGTAGGGAGGGGTGTAGGGGCTGGAGGATGTTACAGAGGTAGGGAGGGGTGTTGGGGTTGGAGGAGGTTACAGAGATAGGGAGGGGTGTAAAGGCTGGGGGAGTCACAGAGATAGGGATGGGTGAAGGGGCTGGAGGAGGTTACAGAGTTAGGGAGGGGAGTAGGGGCAGGAGGAGGTAACAGAGATAGGGAGGGGTGTAGGGGCTGGAGGAGTTTACAGAGATAGGGAGGGGTGTCGGGGGACTGGAGGTGGTTACAGAGATAGGGAGGGGTGTAGTGGCTGGAGGAGTTTACAGAGATAGGGAGGCATTTCGGGGTTGGAGGAGGTTACAGAGATAGGGAGGGGTGTAGGGGCTGGAGGAGGTGACAGAGATAGGGAGGGGTGTAGGGGCTGGAGGAGGTTACAGAGATAGGGAGGGGTGTAGGGGCTGGAGGAGGTTACAGAGATAGGGAGGGGTGTAGGGGCTGGAGGAGTTTACAGAGATAGGGAGGGGTGTCGGGGTTGGAGGAGGTTACAGAGATAGGGAGGGGTGTAGGGGCTGGAGGAGGTTACAGAGATAGGGAGGGGTGTAGGGGCTGGAGGAGGTGACAGAGATAGGGAGGGGTGTAGGGGCTGGAGGAGGTTACAGAGATAGGGAGGGGTGTAGGGGCTGGAGGAGGTTACAGAGATAGGGAGGGGTGTAGGGGCTGGAAAGGTTTACAGAGATAGGGAGGGGTGTCAGGGTTGGAGGAGGTTACAGAGATAGGGAGGGGTGTAGGGGCTGGAGGAGGTGACAGAGATAGGGAGGGGTGTAGGAGCTGGAGGAGGTTACAGAGATAGGGAGGCGGGTTAGGGGGCTGGAGGAGGTTACAGAGTTAGGGAGGGGTGTTGGTGCTGGAGGAGGTTACAGAGATAGGGAGGGGTGTAGGGGCTGGAGGAGGTGACAGAGATAGGGAGGGGTGTAGGGACTGGAGGAGGTGACAGAGATAGGGAGGGGTGCAGCTGCTGGAGGATGTTACAGGGATAGGGAGGGGTGTAGGGGCTCGAGAAGGTTACAGAATTAGGGAGGGCTGTAGAGGCTGGAGGAGTTTACCGAGATAGGGAGGGGTGTAGGGGCTGGAGGAGGTTTGAGATGGGGAGCGGTGTAGCGGCTGGAGGAGGTAACAGAGATAGGGAGGGGTGTAGGGGTGGCAGATGTTACAGATATACGGAGGGTTGTAGGCGTGGAGGAGGTTGCAGAGATAGGGTGGGGTGTAGGGGCTGGAGGAGCATACAGAGATAGGGAGGGGTGTAGGGACTGGAGCAGTTTACAAGATAGGGAGGTGTGTCGGGGCTGGAGGATGTTACAGAGATAGGGAGGGGTGTAGGGGGTGGAGGAGGTTACAGAGATAGGGAGGGGTGTAGGGGCTGGAGGAGGTTACAGAGATAGGGAGGGGTGTCGGGGGACTGGAGGAGGTTACAGAGATAGGGAGGGGTGTAGGGGCTGGAGGAGTTTACAGAGATAGGGAGGGGTGTCGGGGTTGGAGGAGGTTACAGAGATAGGGAGGGGTGTAGGGGCTGGAGGAGGTGACAGAGATAGGGAGGGGTGTAGGGGCTGGAGGAGGTTACAGAGATAGGGAGGGGTGTAGGGGCTGGAGGATGTTACAGAGATAGGGAGGGGTGTAGGGGGTGGAGGAGGTTACAGAGATAGGGAGGGGTGTAGGGGCTGGAGGAGGTTACAGAGATAGGGAGGGGTGTAGGGGCTGGAGGACTGTACAAAGATAGGGAGGGGTGTAGGTGCTGGAGGAGGGTTACAGAGATAGGGAGGGGTATAGGGGCTGGAGGAGGTTACAGAGTGAGGGAGGCGCGGTAGGGGCTGGAGGAGGTTACAGAGATAGGGAGGGGTGTAGGGCCTGGAGGAGGTTACAGAGATAGGGAAGGGTGTTGGGGCTGGAGGAGGTTGCAGAGATAGGGAGGGTGTAGGGGCTGGAAGAGTTTACAGAGATAGGGAGGGGTGTTGAGGGTTGGAGGTGGTTACAGAGATAGGGAGGGGTGTAGGGTCTGGATGAGGTTACAGAGAGAGGGAGGTGGGGTTGGGGCTAGAGGAGGTTACAGAGATAGGGAGGGGTGTAGGGGCTGGAGGAGGTTACAGAGATAGGGAGGGGTGTAGGGGCTGGAGGATGTTACAGAGGTAGTGAGGGGTGTAGGGGCTGGAGGATGTTACAGAGGTAGGGAGGGGAGTTGGGGTTGGAGGAGGTTACAGAGATAGGGAGCGGTGTAAAGGCTGGGGGAGTCACAGAGATAGGGATGGGTGAAGGGGCTGGAGGAGGTTACGGAGATAGGGAGGGGAGTAGGGGCAGGAGGAGGTAACAGAGATAGGGAGGGGTGTAGGGGCTGGAGGAGGTTACAGAGATAGGGAGGGGTGTCGGGGGACTGGAGGAGGTTACAGAGATAGGGAGGGGTGTCGGGGCTGGAGGAGTTTACAGAGATAGGGAGGCGTTTCGGGGTTGGAGGAGGTTACAGAGATAGGGAGGGGTGTAGGGGCTGGAGGAGTTTACAGAAATAGGGAGGGGTGTCGGGGTTGGAGGAGGTTACAGAGATAGGGAGGGGTGTAGGGGATGGAGGAGGTTACAGAGATAGGGAGGGGTGTAGGGGCTGGAGGAGGTGACAGAGATAGGGAGGGGTGTAGGGGCTGGAGGAGGTTACAGAGATAGGGAGGGGTGTAGGGGCTGGAGGAGGTTACAGAGATAGGGAGGGGTCTAGGGGCTGGAGGAGTTTACAGAGATAGGGAGGGGTGTCGGGGTTGGAGGAGGTTACAGAGATAGGGAGGGGTGTAGGGGCTGGAGGAGGTGACAGAGATAGGGAGGGGTGTAGGAGCTGGAGGAGGTTACAGAGATAGGGAGGCGGGTTAGGGGGCTGGAGGAGGTTACAGAGTTAGGGAGGGGTGTTGGGGCTGGAGGAGGTTACAGAGATAGGGAGGGGTGTAGGGGCTGGAGGAGGTGACAGAGATGGGGAGGGGAATAGGGACTGGAGGAGGTGACAGAGATAGGGAGGGGTGCAGCTGCTGGAGGATGTTACAGGGATAGGGAGGGGTGTAGGGGCTCGAGAAGTTTACAGAATTAGGGAGGGCTGTAGAGGCTGGAGGAGTTTACCGAGATAGGGAGGGGTGTAGGGGCTGGAGGAGGTTTGAGATTGGGAGCGGTGTAGCGGCTGGAGGAGGTAACAGAGATAGGGAGGGGTGTAGGGGTGGCAGATGTTACAGATATACGGAGGGTGGAGGAGGTTACAGAGATAGGGTGGGGTGTAGGGGCTGGAGGAGCATACAGAGATAGGGAGGGGTGTAGGGACTGGTGGATGTTACAGAGATAGGGAGGGGTGTAGGGGCTGGAAGTGGTTACTGAGATAGGGAGGGGTGAAGGGGATGGAGTACTTTACAGAGATAGGGAGGGGTGTAGGTGTTGGAGGAGTTTACAGAGATAGGGAGCGGTTTAGGAGCTGGAGGAGGTTACAGAGATAGGGAGGAGAGTAGGGGCTGGCAGGAGGTTACAGAGATAGGAAGTGGTGTAGGAGCTGGAGGAGGTTTCAGAGATCGGGAGGAGTGTAAGGGCAGGAGGAGGTTACAGAGACAGGGAAGCGTGTAGGGGCTGGAGGAGGTTACAGAGATAGGGAGGGGTGTTGGGGCTGGAGGAGGTTGCAGAGATAGGGAGGGTGTAGGGGCTGGAAGAGGTTACAGAGATAGGGAGGGGTGTTGAGGGTTGGAGGTGGTTACAGAGATAGGGAGGGGTGTAGGGTCTGGATGCGGTTACAGAGAGAGGGAGGTGGGGTTGGGGCTGGAGGAGGTTACAGAGATATGGAGGGGTGTAGCGGCTGGAGGGTTTAACGGAGAAAGGGAGGGGTGTAGTGGCTGGAGGAGGCAACAGAGATTGGGAGAGGTGAAATGGTTGGAGGAGTTTGCAGATATAGGGAGGGTTGTAGGGTCTGGAGGAGGTTACAGAGATAGGGAGGACTGTAGGGGCTGGAGGAGGTTACAGAGATAGGGAGGGGTGTAGTGGCTGGAGGAGCTTACAGAGATAGGGAGGGGTGTAGTGGCTGGAGGAGCTTACTGAGATAGTGAGGGGTGTAGGGGCAGGAGGAGGTGACAGAGATAGGGAGGGGTGTAGGAGCTGGAGGAGGTTACAGAGATAGGGAGGAGTGTACGGCTGGAGGAGGTTACAGAGATAGGGAGGGGTGTAGAGGCTGGAGGAGGTTACAGAGTTAGGGAGGGGTGTTGGGGCTGGAGGAGGTTACAGAGATAGGGAGGTGTGTCGGGGGCTGGAGGAGGTTACAGAGATAGGGACGGGTGTAGGGTCTGGAGGAGTTTACAGAGATAGGGAGGTGTGTAGGGGGCTGGAGGAGGTTACAGAGATAGGGATGGGTGTAGGGGCTGGAGGAGGTTACTGAGATAGGGAGGGGTGTAGGGGCGGAAGGATGCTACAGCGATAGGGAGGGGTGTAGGGGGCTGGAGGATGTTACAGAGATAGGGAGAGGTGTATTGACTGGAGGAGGTTACAGAGATAGGGAGGGGTGTAGTGGCTGGAGGAGGTTACAGAGATAGGGAGGGGTGTCGGGTCTGGAGGACTGTACAAAGATAGGGAGGGGTGTAGGTGCTGGAGGAGGGTTACAGAGATAGGGAGGGGTATAGGGGCTGGAGGAGGTTACAGAGCGAGGGATGCGGGGTAGGGTCTGGAGCAGGTTACAGAGATAGGGAGGGGTGTAGGGCCTGGAGGAGGTTACAGAGATAGGGAGGGGTGTTGGGGCTGGAGGAGGTTGCAGAGATAGGGAGGGGGGTAGGGGCTGGAGGAGGTTACAGAGATAGGGAGGGGTGTTGAGGGTTGGAGGTGGTTACAGAGATAGGGAGGGGTGTAGGGGCTGGATGAGGTTACAGAGATAGGGAGGGGTGTAGGGGCTGGAGGAGGTTACAGAGACAGGGAGTGATGTAGGGGTTGGAGGAGGTTACAGAGATAGGGAGGCGTGTAGGGGCTGGAGGATGTTACAGAGGTAGGGAGGGGTGTTGGGGTTGGAGGAGGTTACAGAGATAGGGAGGGGTGTTGGGGTTGGAGGAGGTTACAGAGATAGGGAGGGGTGTAAAGGCTGGGGGAGTCACAGAGATAGGGATGGGTGTAGGGGCTGGAGGAGGTTACAGAGATAGGGAGGGGAGTAGGGGCAGGAGGAGGTTACAGAGATTGGGAGGGGTGTCGGGGGACTGGAGGAGGTAACAGAGATAGGGATGGGTGTAGGGGCTGGAGGGGTTTACAGAGATAGGGAGGGGTGTCGGGGTTGGAGGAGGTTACAGAGATAGGGAGGGGTGTAGGGGCTGGAGGAGGTGACAGAGATAGGGAGGGGTGTAGGGGCTGGAGGAGGTTACAGAGATAGGGAGTGGTGTAGGGGCTGCAGCAGTTTACAGAGATAGATAGGGGTGTCGGGGCTGGAGGATGTTACAGAGATAGGGAGGGGTGTAGTTGACTGGAGGAGGTTACAGAGATAGGGAGGGGTGTTGGGGCTGGAGGAGGTTACAAGGATAGGGAGGGGTGTTGGGGCTGGAGGAGGTTGCAGAGATAGGGAGGGTGTAGGGGCTGGAAGAGTTTACAGAGATAGGGAGGGGTGTAGGGGCTGGAGGAGGTGACAGAGATAGGGAGGGGTGTAGGGTCTGGATGAGGTTACAGAGAGAGGGAGGTGGGGTTGGGGCTGGAGGAGGTTACAGAGATAGGGAGTGGTGTAGGGGCTGGAGCAGTTTACAGAGATAGGGAGGGGTGTCGGGGCTGGAGGATGTTACAGAGATAGGGAGGGGTGTAGGGGGTGGAGGAGGTTACAGAGATAGTGAGGGGTGTAGGGCCTGGAGGAGGTTACAGAGATAGGGAGGGGTGTTGGGGCTGGAGGAGGTTGCAGAGATAGGGAGGGTGTAGGGGCTGGAAGAGTTTACAGAGATAGGGAGTGGTGTTGAGGATTGGAGGTGGTTACAGAGATAGGGAGGGGTGTAGGGTCTGGATGAGGTTACAGAGAGAGGGAGGTGGGGTTGGGGCTGGAGGAGGTTACAGAGATAGGGAGGGGTGTAGGGGCTGGAGGTGGTTACAGAGATAGGGAGGGGTGTAGGGGCTGGAGGATGTTACAGAGGTAGGGAGGGGTGTAGGGGCTGGAGGATGTTACAGAGGTAGGGAGGGGTGTTGGGGTTGGAGGAGGTTACAGAGATAGGGAGGGGTGTAAAGGCTGGGGGAGTCACAGAGATAGGGATGGGTGAAGGGGCTGGAGGAGGTTACAGAGTTAGGGAGGGGAGTAGGGGCAGGAGGAGGTAACAGAGATAGGGAGGGGTGTAGGGGCTGGAGGAGTTTACAGAGATAGGGAGGGGTGTCGGGGGACTGGAGGTGGTTACAGAGATAGGGAGGGGTGTAGTGGCTGGAGGAGTTTACAGAGATAGGGAGGCATTTCGGGGTTGGAGGAGGTTACAGAGATAGGGAGGGGTGTAGGGGCTGGAGGAGGTGACAGAGATAGGGAGGGGTGTAGGGGCTGGAGGAGGTTACAGAGATAGGGAGGGGTGTAGGGGCTGGAGGAGGTTACAGAGATAGGGAGGGGTGTAGGGGCAGGAGGAGTTTACAGAGATAGGGAGGGGTGTCGGGGTTGGAGGAGGTTACAGAGATAGGGAGGGGTGTAGGGGCTGGAGGAGGTTACAGAGATAGGGAGGGGTGTAGGGGCTGGAGGAGGTGACAGAGATAGGGAGGGGTGTAGGGGCTGGAGGAGGTTACAGAGATAGGGAGGGGTGTAGGGGCTGGAGGAGGTTACAGAGATAGGGAGGGGTGTAGGGGCTGGAAAGGTTTACAGAGATAGGGAGGGGTGTCAGGGTTGGAGGAGGTTACAGAGATAGGGAGGGGTGTAGGGGCTGGAGGAGGTGACAGAGATAGGGAGGGGTGTAGGAGCTGGAGGAGGTTACAGAGATAGGGAGGCGGGTTAGGGGGCTGGAGGAGGTTACAGAGTTAGGGAGGGGTGTTGGTGCTGGAGGAGGTTACAGAGATAGGGAGGGGTGTAGGGGCTGGAGGAGGTGACAGAGATAGGGAGGGGTGTAGGGACTGGAGGAGGTGACAGAGATAGGGAGGGGTGCAGCTGCTGGAGGATGTTACAGGGATAGGGAGGGGTGTAGGGGCTCGAGAAGGTTACAGAATTAGGGAGGGCTGTAGAGGCTGGAGGAGTTTACCGAGATAGGGAGGGGTGTAGGGGCTGGAGGAGGTTTGAGATGGGGAGCGGTGTAGCGGCTGGAGGAGGAAACAGAGATAGGGAGGGGTGTAGGGGTGGCAGATGTTACAGATATACGGAGGGTTGTAGGCGTGGAGGAGGTTGCAGAGATAGGGTGGGGTGTAGGGGCTGGAGGAGCATACAGAGATAGGGAGGGGTGTAGGGACTGGAGCAGTTTACAAGATAGGGAGGTGTGTCGGGGCTGGAGGATGTTACAGAGATAGGGAGGGGTGTAGGGGGTGGAGGAGGTTACAGAGATAGGGAGGGGTGTAGGGGCTGGAGGAGGTTACAGAGATAGGGAGGGGTGTCGGGGGACTGGAGGAGGTTACAGAGATAGGGAGGGGTGTAGGGGCTGGAGGAGTTTACAGAGATAGGGAGGGGTGTCGGGGTTGGAGGAGGTTACAGAGATAGGGAGGGGTGTAGGGGCTGGAGGAGGTGACAGAGATAGGGAGGGGTGTAGGGGCTGGAGGAGGTTACAGAGATAGGGAGGGGTGTAGGGGCTGGAGGATGTTACAGAGATAGGGAGGGGTGTAGGGGGTGGAGGAGGTTACAGAGATAGGGAGGGGTGTAGGGGCTGGAGGAGGTTACAGAGATAGGGAGGGGTGTAGGGGCTGGAGGACTGTACAAAGATAGGGAGGGGTGTAGGTGCTGGAGGAGGGTTACAGAGATAGGGAGGGGTATAGGGGCTGGAGGAGGTTACAGAGTGAGGGAGGCGCGGTAGGGGCTGGAGGAGGTTACAGAGATAGGGAGGGGTGTAGGGCCTGGAGGAGGTTACAGAGATAGGGAAGGGTGTTGGGGCTGGAGGAGATTGCAGAGATAGGGAGGGTGTAGGGGCTGGAAGAGTTTACAGAGATAGGGAGGGGTGTTGAGGGTTGGAGGTGGTTACAGAGATAGGGAGGGGTGTAGGGTCTGGATGAGGTTACAGAGAGAGGGAGGTGGGGTTGGGGCTAGAGGAGGTTACAGAGATAGGGAGGGGTGTAGGGGCTGGAGGAGGTTACAGAGATAGGGAGGGGTGTAGGGGCTGGAGGATGTTACAGAGGTAGTGAGGGGTGTAGGGGCTGGAGGATGTTACAGAGGTAGGGAGGGGAGTTGGGGTTGGAGGAGGTTACAGAGATAGGGAGCGGTGTAAAGGCTGGGGGAGTCACAGAGATAGGGATGGGTGAAGGGGCTGGAGGAGGTTACGGAGATAGGGAGGGGAGTAGGGGCAGGAGGAGGTAACAGAGATAGGGAGGGGTGTAGGGGCTGGAGGAGGTTACAGAGATAGGGAGGGGTGTCGGGGGACTGGAGGAGGTTACAGAGATAGGGAGGGGTGTCGGGGCTGGAGGAGTTTACAGAGATAGGGAGGCGTTTCGGGGTTGGAGGAGGTTACAGAGATAGGGAGGGGTGTAGGGGCTGAAGGAGGTGACAGAGATAGGGAGGGGTGTAGGGGCTGGAGGAGGTTACAGAGATAGGGAGGGGTGTAGGGGCTGGAGGAGGTTACAGAGATAGGGAGGGGTGTAGGGGCTGGAGGAGTTTACAGAAATAGGGAGGGGTGTCGGGGTTGGAGGAGGTTACAGAGATAGGGAGGGGTGTAGGGAATGGAGGAGGTTACAGAGATAGGGAGGGGTGTAGGGGCTGGAGGAGGTGACAGAGATAGGGAGGGGTGTAGGGGCTGGAGGAGGTTACAGAGATAGGGAGGGGTGTAGGGGCTGGAGGAGGTTACAGAGATAGGGAGGGGTCTAGGGGCTGGAGGAGTTTACAGAGATAGGGAGGGGTGTCGGGGTTGGAGGAGGTTACAGAGATAGGGAGGGGTGTAGGGGCTGGAGGAGGTGACAGAGATAGGGAGGGGTGTAGGAGCTGGAGGAGGTTACAGAGATAGGGAGGCGGGTTAGGGGGCTGGAGGAGGTTACAGAGTTAGGGAGGGGTGTTGGGGCTGGAGGAGGTTACAGAGATAGGGAGGGGTGTAGGGGCTGGAGGAGGTGACAGAGATGGGGAGGGGAATAGGGACTGGAGGAGGTGACAGAGATAGGGAGGGGTGCAGCTGCTGGAGGATGTTACAGGGATAGGGAGGGGTGTAGGGGCTCGAGAAGGTTACAGAATTAGGGAGGGCTGTAGAGGCTGGAGGAGTTTACCGAGATAGGGAGGGGTGTAGGGGCTGGAGGAGGTTTGAGATTGGGAGCGGTGTAGCGGCTGGAGGAGGTAACAGAGATAGGGAGGGGTGTAGGGGTGGCAGATGTTACAGATATACGGAGGGTGGAGGAGGTTACAGAGATAGGGTGGGGTGTAGGGGCTGGAGGAGCATACAGAGATAGGGAGGGGTGTAGGGACTGGTGGATGTTACAGAGATAGGGAGGGGTGTAGGGGCTGGAAGTGGTTACTGAGATAGGGAGGGGTGAAGGGGATGGAGTACTTTACAGAGATAGGGAGGGGTGTAGGTGTTGGAGGAGTTTACAGAGATAGGGAGCGGTTTAGGAGCTGGAGGAGGTTACAGAGATAGGGAGGAGAGTAGGGGCTGGCAGGAGGTTACAGAGATAGGAAGTGGTGTAGGAGCTGGAGGAGGTTTCAGAGATCGGGAGGAGTGTAAGGGCAGGAGGAGGTTACAGAGACAGGGAAGCGTGTAGGGGCTGGAGGAGGTTACAGAGATAGGGAGGGGTGTTGGGGCTGGAGGAGGTTGCAGAGATAGGGAGGGTGTAGGGGCTGGAAGAGGTTACAGAGATAGGGAGGGGTGTTGAGGGTTGGAGGTGGTTACAGAGATAGGGAGGGGTGTAGGGTCTGGATGCGGTTACAGAGAGAGGGAGGTGGGGTTGGGGCTGGAGGAGGTTACAGAGATATGGAGGGGTGTAGCGGCTGGAGGGTTTAACGGAGAAAGGGAGGGGTGTAGTGGCTGGAGGAGGCAACAGAGATTGGGAGAGGTGAAATGGTTGGAGGAGTTTGCAGATATAGGGAGGGTTGTAGGGTCTGGAGGAGGTTACAGAGATAGGGAGGACTGTAGGGGCTGGAGGAGGTTACAGAGATAGGGAGGGGTGTAGTGGCTGGAGGAGCTTACAGAGATAGGGAGGGGTGTAGTGGCTGGAGGAGCTTACTGAGATAGTGAGGGGTGTAGGGGCAGGAGGAGGTGACAGAGATAGGGAGGGGTGTAGGAGCTGGAGGAGGTTACAGAGATAGGGAGGAGTGTACGGCTGGAGGAGTTTACAGAGATAGGGAGGGGTGTAGAGGCTGGAGGAGGTTACAGAGTTAGGGAGGGGTGTTGGAGCTGGAGGAGGGTTACAGAGAGAGGGAGGAGTGTAGGGGCTGGAGGAGGTTCCAGAGATAGGGAGGGGTGTAGGAGCTGGAGGAGGTAACTGAGATACGGATGGGTGTAGGGGCTGGAGGAGTTTACAGAGATAGGGAGGGGTGTAGGGGCTGGAGGAGGGTACAGAGATAGGGACGGGTGTAGGGGCTGGAGGAGGTTACAGAGATAGGGAGTGGTGTAGGGAATGGAGGAGGTTACAGAGATAGGGATGGGTGTAGGGGCTGGTGGAGGTTACAGAGATAGGGAGGGGTGTAGGGGCTGGAGGAGGTTACAGAGATAGGGACGGGTGTAGGGGCTGGAGGAGGTTACAGAGATAGGGAGTGGTGTAGGGAATGGAGGAGGTTACAGAGATAGGGAGGGGTGTAGGGGCTGGAGGAGGGTTACAGAGATAGGGAGGGGTGTCGGGGCTGGAGGAGGTTACAGAGATAGGGACGGGTGTAGGGTCTGGAGGAGGTTACAGAGATAGGGAGGTGTGTAGGGGGCTGGAGGAGGTTACACAGATAGGGAGGGGTGTAGGGGCTGGAGGAGGTAACAGAGATAGGGAGGGTGTAGGGGCTGGAGGAGGTTACTGAGATAGGGAGGGGTGTATGGGCGGAAGGAGGCTACAGCGATAGGGAGGGGTGTAGGGGGCTGGAGGAGGTTACAGAGATAGGGAGGGGTGTATTGACTGGAGGAGGTTACAGACATAGGGAGGGGTGTAGCGGCTGGAGGAGGTTACAGAGATAGGGAGGGGTGTAGGGGCTGGAGGAGGTTACAGAGATAGGGAGTGATGTAGGGGTTGGAGGTGGTTACAGAGATAGGGAGGGGTGTAGGGGCTGCAGGATGTTACAGAGGTAGGGAGGGGTGTTGGGGTTGGAGGAGGTTACAGAGATAGGGAGGGGTGTCGGGGCTGGAGAGGGTTACAGAGATAGGGAGGGGTGTTGAGGGTTGGAGGTGGTTACAGAGATAGGGAGGGGTGTAGGGTCTGGATGAGGTTACAGAGAGAGGGAGGTGGGGGTGGGGCTGGAGGAGGTTACAGAGATAGGGAGGGGTGTAGGGGCTGGAGGAGGTTACAGAGACAGGGAGTGATGTAGTCGTTGGAGGAGGTTACAGAGATAGGGAGGGGTGTAGGGGCTGGAGGATGTTACAGAGGTAGGGAGGGGTGTAGGGGCTGGAGGATGTTACAGAGGTAGGGAGGGGTGTTGGGGTTGGAGGAGGTTACAGAGATAGGGAGGGGTGTAAATGCTGGGGGAGTCACAGAGATAGGGATGGGTGTAGGGGCTGGAGGAGGTTACAGAGATAGGGAGGGGAGTAGGGGCAGGAGGAGGTAACAGAGATAGGGAGGGGTGTAGGGGCTGGAGGAGGTTACAGAGATAGGGAGGGGTGTAGGGGCTGGAGGAGGTTACAGAGATAGGGAGGGGTGTAGGGGCTGGAGGAGTTTACAGAGATAGGGAGGGGTGTCGGGGCTGGAGGATGTTACAGAGATAGGGAGGGGTGTAGGGGGTGGAGGAGGTTACAGAGATAGGGAGGGGTGTAGGGGCTGGAGGAGGTTACAGAGATAGGGAGGGGTGTCGGGGGACTGGAGGAGGTTACAGAGATAGGGAGGGGTGTAGGGGCTGGAGGAGGTTACAGAGACAGGGAGTGATGTAGTGGTTGGAGGAGGTTACAGAGATAGGGAGGGGTGTAGGGGCTGGAGGATGTTACAGAGGTAGGGAGGGGTGTAGGGGCTGGAGGATGTTACAGAGGTAGGGAGGGGTGTTGGGGTTGGAGGAGGTTAGAGAGATAGGGAGGGGTGTAGGGGCTGGAGAAGGTTACAGAGATAGGGAGGGGAGTAGGGGCAGGAGGAGGTAACAGAGATAGGGAGGGGTGTAGGGGCTGGAGGAGGTTACAGAGATAGGGAGGGGTGTAGGGGCTGGAGGAGGTTACAGAGATAGGGAGGGGTGTAGGGGCTGGAGGAGTTTACAGAGATAGGGAGGGGTGTCGGGGCTGGAGGATGTTACAGAGAGAGGGAGGAGTGTAGGGGCTGGAGGAGGTTCCAGAGATAGGGAGGGGTGTAGGAGCTGGAGGAGGTAACTGAGATACGGATGGGTGTAGGGGCTGGAGGAGTTTACAGAGATAGGGAGGGGTGTAGGGGCTGGAGGAGGGTACAGAGATAGGGACGGGTGTAGGGGCTGGAGGAGGTTACAGAGATAGGGAGTGGTGTAGGGAATGGAGGAGGTTACAGAGATAGGGATGGGTGTAGGGGCTGGTGGAGGTTACAGAGATAGGGAGGGGTGTAGGGGCTGGAGGAGGTTACAGAGATAGGGACGGGTGTAGGGGCTGGAGGAGGTTACAGAGATAGGGAGTGGTGTAGGGAATGGAGGAGGTTACAGAGATAGGGAGGGGTGTAGGGGCTGGAGGAGGGTTACAGAGATAGGGAGGGGTGTCGGGGCTGGAGGAGGTTACAGAGATAGGGACGGGTGTAGGGTCTGGAGGAGGTTACAGAGATAGGGAGGTGTGTAGGGGGCTGGAGGAGGTTACACAGATAGGGAGGGGTGTAGGGGCTGGAGGAGGTAACAGAGATAGGGAGGGTGTAGGGGCTGGAGGAGGTTACTGAGATAGGGAGGGGTGTATGGGCGGAAGGAGGCTACAGCGATAGGGAGGGGTGTAGGGGGCTGGAGGAGGTTACAGAGATAGGGAGGGGTGTATTGACTGGAGGAGGTTACAGACATAGGGAGGGGTGTAGCGGCTGGAGGAGTTTACAGAGATAGGGAGGGGTGTCGGGGTTGGAGGAGGTTACAGAGATAGGGAGGGGTGTAAATGCTGGGGGAGCACAGAGATAGGGATGGGTGTAGGGGCTGGAGGAGGTTACAGAGATAGGGAGGGGAGTAGGGGCAGGAGGAGGTAACAGAGATAGGGAGGGGTGTAGGGGCTGGAGGAGGTTACAGAGATAGGGAGGGGTGTAGGGGCTGGAGGAGGTTACAGAGATAGGGAGGGGTGTAGGGGCTGGAGGAGTTTACAGAGATAGGGAGGGGTGTCGGGGCTGGAGGATGTTACTGAGATAGGGAGGGGTGTAGGGGGTGGAGGAGGTTACAGAGATAGGGAGGGGTGTAGGGGCTGGAGGAGGTTACAGAGATAGGGAGGGGTGTCGGGGGACTGGAGGAGGTTACAGAGATAGGGAGGGGTGTAGGGGCTGGAGGAGTTTACAGAGATAGGGAGGGGTGTCGGGGTTGGAGGAGGTTACAGAGAGAGGGAGGGGTGTAGGGGCTGGAGGAGGTGACAGAGATAGGGAGGGGTGTAGGGGCTGGAGGAGGTTACAGAGATAGGGGTGTAGGGGCTGGAGGAGGTTACAGAGATAGGGAGGGGTGTAGGGGCTGGAGGAGTTTACAGAGATAGGGAGGGGTGTCGGGGCTGGAGGATGTTACAGAGATAGGGAGGGGTGTTGGGGGTGGAGGAGGTTACAGAGATAGGGATGGGTGTAGGGGCTGGTGGAGGTTACAGAGATAGGGAGGGGTGTAGGGGCTGGAGGAGGTTACAGAGATAGGGACGGGTGTAGGGGCTCGAGGAGGTTACAGAGATAGGGAGTGGTGTAGGGAATGGAGGAGGTTACAGAGATAGGGAGGGGTGTAGGGGCTGGAGGAGGGTTACAGAGATAGGGAGGGGTGTCGGGGCTGGAGGAGGTTACAGAGATAGGGACGGGTGTAAGGTCTGGAGGAGGTTACAGAGATAGGGAGGTGTGTAGGGGGCTGGAGGAGGTTACACAGATAGGGAGGGGTGTAGGGGCTGGAGGAGGTAACAGAGATAGGGAGGGTGTAGGGGCTGGAGGAGGTTACTGAGATAGGGAGGGGTGTATGGGCGGAAGGAGGCTACAGCGATAGGGAGGGGTGTAGGGGGCTGGAGGACGTTACAGAGATAGGGAGGGGTGTATTGACTGGAGGAGGTTACAGAAATAGGGAGGGGTGTTGGGGTTGGAGGAGGTTACAGAGATAGGGAGGGGTGTCGGGGCTGGAGAGGGTTACAGAGATAGGGAGGGGTGTAGGGTCTGGATTAGGTTACAGAGAGAGGGAGGTGGGGGTGGAGCTGCAGGAGGTTACAGAGATAGGGAGGGGTGTAGGGGCTGGAGGAGGTTACAGAGACAGGGAGTGATATAGGGGTTGGAGGAGGTTACAGAGATAGGGAGGGGTGTAGGGGCTGGAGGATGTTACAGATTTAGGGAGGGGTGTAGGGGCTGGAGGATGTTACAGAGGTAGGGAATGGTGTTGGGGTTGGAGGAGGTTACAGAGATAGGGAGGGGTGTAAATGCTGGGGGAGTCACAGAGATAGGGATGGGTGTAGGGGCAGGAGGAGGTTACAGAGATAGGGAGGGGAGTAGGGGCAGGAGGAGGTAACAGAGATAGGGAGGGGTGTAGGGGCTGGAGGAGGTTACAGAGATAGGGAGGGGTGTAGGGGCTGGAGGAGGTTACAGAGATAGGGAGGGGTGTAGGGGCTGGAGGAGTTTACAGAGATAGGGAGGGGTGTCGGGGCTGGAGGATGTTACAGAGATAGGGAGGGGTGTAGGGGGTGGAGGAGGTTACAGAGATAGGGAGGGGTGTAGGGGCTGGAGGAGGTTACAGAGATAGGGAGGGGTGTCGGGGGACTGGAGGAGGTTACAGAGATAGGGACGGGTCTAGGGGCTGGAGGAGTTTACAGAGATAGGGAGGGGTGTCGGGGTTGGAGGAGGTTACAGAGATAGGGAGGGGTTTAGGGGCTGGAGGAGGTGACAGAGATAGGGAGGGGTGTAGGGGCTGGAGGAGGTTACAGAGATAGGGGTGTAGGGGCTGGAGGAGGTTACAGAGATAGGGAGGGGTGTAGGGGCTGGAGGAGTTTACAGAGATAGGGAGGGGTGTCGGGGCTGGAGGATGTTACAGAGATAGGGAGGGGTGTAGGGGGTGTAGGAGGTTACAGAGATAGGGAGGGGTGTAGAGGCTGGAGGAGGTTACAGAGCTAGGGAGGGGTGTCGGGGGACTGGAGGAGGTTACAGAGATAGGGAGGGGTGTAGGGGCTGGAGGAGTTTACAGAGATAGGGAGGGGTGTCTGGGTTGGAGGAGGTTACAGAGATAGGGAGGGGTGTAGGGGCTGGAGGAGGTGACAGAGATAGGGAGGGTTGTAGGGGCTGGAGGAGGTTACAGAGATAGGGAGGGGTGTAGGGGCTGGAGGAGTTTACAGAGATAGGGAGGGGTGTCGGGGCTGTAGGATGTTACAGAGATAGGGATGGGTGTAGGGGGTGGAGGAGGTTACAGAGATAGGGAGGGGTGTCGGGGCTGGAGGACTGTACAAAGATAGGGAGGGGTGTAGGTGCTGGAGGAGGGTTACAGAGATCGGGAGGGGTATAGGGGCTGGAGGAGGTTACAGAGAGAGGGAGCCAGGGTAGGGGCTGGAGGAGGTTACAGAGATAGGGAGGGGTGTAGGGCCTGGAGCAGGTTACAGAGATAGGGAGGGGTGTTGGGGCTGGAGGAGGTTGCAGAGATAGGGAGGGGTGTAGGGGCTGCGGGAGGTTACAGAGATAGGGAGGGGTGTTGAGGGTTGGAGGTGGTTACAGAGATAGGGAGGGGTGTAGGGTCTGGATGAGGTTACAGAGAGAGGGAGGTGGGGTTGGGGCTGGAGGAGGTTACAGAGATAGGGAGGGGTGTAGGGGCTAGAGGAGGTTACAGAGATAGGGAGTGATGTAGGGGTTGGAGGAGGTTACAGAGATAGGGAGGCGTGTAGGGGCTGGAGGATGTTACAGAGGTAGGGAGGGTTGTAGGGGCTGGAGGATGTTACAGAGGTAGGGATGGGTGTAGGGGCTGGAGGAGGTTACAGAGATAGGGAGGGGAGTAGGGGCAGGAGGAGGTAACAGATATAGGGAGGGGTGTAGGGGCTGGAGGAGGTTACAGAGATAGGGAGGGGTGTAGGGGGTGGAGGAGGTTACAGAGATAGGGAGGGGTGTAGGGGGTGGAGGAGTTTACAGAGATTGGGAGTGGTGTCGGGGCTGGAGGATGTTACAGAGATAGGGAGGGGTGTAGGGGGTGGAGGAGGTTACAGAGATAGGGAGGGGTGTAGGGGCTGGAGGAGGTTGCAGAGATAGGGAGGGGTGTCGGGGACTGGAGGAGGTTACAGAGATAGGGAGGGGTGTAGGGGCTGGAGGAGTTTACAGGGATAGGGAGGGGTGTCGGCGTTGGAGGAGGTTACAGAGATAGGGAGGGGTGTAGGGGCTGGAGGAGGTGACAGAGATAGGGAGGGGTGTAGGGGCTGGAGGAGTTTACAGAGATAGGGAGGGGTGTCGGGGTTGGAGGAGGTTACAGAGATAGGGAGGAGTGTAGGGGCTGGAGGAGGTGACAGAGATAGGGAGGGGTGTAGGGGCTGGAGGAGGTTACAGAGATAGGGGTGTAGGGGCTGGAGGAGGTTACAGAGATAGGGAGGGGTGTAGGGGCTGGAGGAGTTTACAGAGATAGGGAGGGGTGTCGGGGCTGGAGGATGTTACAGAGATAGGGAGGGGTGTAGGGGGTGGAGGAGGTTACAGAGATAGGGATGGGTGTAGGGGCTGGTGGAGGTTACAGAGATAGGGAGGGGTGTAGGGGCTGGAGGAGGTTACAGAGATAGGGACGGGTGTAGGGGCTCGAGGAGGTTACAGAGATAGGGAGTGGTGTAGGGAATGGAGGAGGTTACAGAGATAGGGAGGGGTGTAGGGGCTGGAGGAGGGTTACAGAGATAGGGAGGGGTGTCGGGGCTGGAGGAGGTTACAGAGATAGGGACGGGTGTAGGGTCTGGAGGAGGTTACAGAGATAGGGAGGTGTGTAGGGGGCTGGAGGAGGTTACACAGATAGGGAGGGGTGTAGGGGCTGGAGGAGGTAACAGAGATAGGGAGGGTGTAGGGGCTGGAGGAGGTTACTGAGATAGGGAGGGGTGTATGGGCGGAAGGAGGCTACAGCGATAGGGAGGGGTGTAGGGGGCTGGAGGACGTTACAGAGATAGGGAGGGGTGTATTGACTGGAGGAGGTTACAGAAATAGGGAGGGGTGTTGGGGTTGGAGGAGGTTACAGAGATAGGGAGGGGTGTCGGGGCTGGAGAGGGTTACAGAGATAGGGAGGGGTGTTGAGGGTTGGAGGTGGTTTCAGAGATAGGGAGGGGTGTAGGGTCTGGATGAGGTTACAGAGAGAGGGAGGTGGGGGTGGGGCTGCAGGAGGTTACAGAGATAGGGAGGGGTGTAGGGGCTGGAGGAGGTTACAGAGACAGGGAGTGATGTAGGGGTTGGAGGAGGTTACAGAGATAGGGAGGGGTGTAGGGGCTGGAGGATGTTACAGATTTAGGGAGGGGTGTAGGGGCTGGAGGATGTTACAGAGGTAGGGAATGGTGTTGGGGTTGGAGGAGGTTACAGAGATATGGAGGGGTGTAAATGCTGGGGGAGTCACAGAGATAGGGATGGGTGTAGGGGCTGGAGGAGGTTACAGAGATAGGGAGGGGAGCAGGGGCAGGAGGAGGTAACAGAGATAGGGAGGGGTGTAGGGGCTGGAGGAGGTTACAGAGATAGGGAGGGGTGTAGGGGCTGGAGGAGGTTACAGAGATAGGGAGGGGTGTAGGGGCTGGAGGAGTTTACAGAGATAGGGAGGAGTGTCGGGGCTGCAGGATGTTACAGAGATAGGGAGGGGTGTAGGGGGTGGAGGAGGTTACAGAGATAGGGAGGGGTGTAGGGGCTGGAGGAGGTTACAGAGATAGGGAGGGGTGTCGGGGGACTGGAGGAGGTTACAGAGATAGGGACGGGTCTAGGGGCTGGAGGAGTTTACAGAGATAGGGAGGGGTGTCGGGGTTGGAGGAGGTTACAGAGATAGGGAGGGGTTTAGGGGCTGGAGGAGGTGACAGAGATAGGGAGGGGTGTAGGGGCTGGAGGAGGTTACAGAGATAGGGGTGTAGGGGCTGGAGGAGGTTACAGAGATAGGGAGGGGTGTAGGGGCTGGAGGAGTTTACAGAGATAGGGAGGGGTGTCGGGGCTGGAGGATGTTACAGAGATAGGGAGGGGTGTAGGGGGTGTAGGAGGTTACATAGATAGGGAGGGGTGTAGGGGCTGGAGGAGGTTACACAGATAGGGAGGGGTGTAGGGGCTGGAGGAGGTAACAGAGATAGGGAGGGTGTAGGGGCTGGAGGAGGTTACTGAGATAGGGAGGGGTGTATGGGCGGAAGGAGGCTACAGCGATAGGGAGGGGTGTAGGGGGCTGGAGGACGTTACAGAGATAGGGAGGGGTGTATTGACTGGAGGAGGTTACAGAAATAGGGAGGGGTGTTGGGGTTGGAGGAGGTTACAGAGATAGGGAGGGGTGTCGGGGCTGGAGAGGGTTACAGAGATAGGGAGGGGTGTAGGGTCTGGATGAGGTTACAGAGAGAGGGAGGTGGGGGTGGAGCTGCAGGAGGTTACAGAGATAGGGAGGGGTGTAGGGGCTGGAGGAGGTTACAGAGACAGGGAGTGATATAGGGGTTGGAGGAGGTTACAGAGATAGGGAGGGGTGTAGGGGCTGGAGGATGTTACAGATTTAGGGAGGGGTGTAGGGGCTGGAGGATGTTACAGAGGTAGGGAATGGTGTTGGGGTTGGAGGAGGTTACAGAGATAGGGAGGGGTGTAAATGCTGGGGGAGTCACAGAGATAGGGATGGGTGTAGGGGCAGGAGGAGGTTACAGAGATAGGGAGGGGAGTAGGGGCAGGAGGAGGTAACAGAGATAGGGAGGGGTGTAGGGGCTGGAGGAGGTTACAGAGATAGGGAGGGGTGTAGGGGCTGGAGGAGGTTACAGAGATAGGGAGGGGTGTAGGGGCTGGAGGAGTTTACAGAGATAGGGAGGGGTGTCGGGGCTGGAGGATGTTACAGAGATAGGGAGGGGTGTAGGGGGTGGAGGAGGTTACAGAGATAGGGAGGGGTGTAGGGGCTGGAGGAGGTTACAGAGATAGGGAGGGGTGTCGGGGGACTGGAGGAGGTTACAGAGATAGGGACGGGTCTAGGGGCTGGAGGAGTTTACAGAGATAGGGAGGGGTGTCGGGGTTGGAGGAGGTTACAGAGATAGGGAGGGGTTTAGGGGCTGGAGGAGGTGACAGAGATAGGGAGGGGTGTAGGGGCTGGAGGAGGTTACAGAGATAGGGGTGTAGGGGCTGGAGGAGGTTACAGAGATAGGGAGGGGTGTAGGGGCTGGAGGAGTTTACAGAGATAGGGAGGGGTGTCGGGGCTGGAGGATGTTACAGAGATAGGGAGGGGTGTAGGGGGTGTAGGAGGTTACAGAGATAGGGAGGGGTGTAGGGGCTGGAGGAGGTTACAGAGCTAGGGAGGGGTGTCGGGGGACTGGAGGAGGTTACAGAGATAGGGAGGGGTGTAGGGGCTGGAGGAGTTTACAGAGATAGGGAGGGGTGTCTGGGTTGGAGGAGGTTACAGAGATAGGGAGGGGTGTAGGGGCTGGAGGAGGTGACAGAGATAGGGAGGGTTGTAGGGGCTGGAGGAGGTTACAGAGATAGGGAGGGGTGTAGGGGCTGGAGGAGTTTACAGAGATAGGGAGGGGTGTCGGGGCTGTAGGATGTTACAGAGATAGGGATGGGTGTAGGGGGTGGAGGAGGTTACAGAGATAGGGAGGGGTGTCGGGGCTGGAGGACTGTACAAAGATAGGGAGGGGTGTAGGTGCTGGAGGAGGGTTACAGAGATCGGGAGGGGTATAGGGGCTGGAGGAGGTTACAGAGAGAGGGAGCCAGGGTAGGGGCTGGAGGAGGTTACAGAGATAGGGAGGGGTGTAGGGCCTGGAGCAGGTTACAGAGATAGGGAGGGGTGTTGGGGCTGGAGGAGGTTGCAGAGATAGGGAGGGGTGTAGGGGCTGCGGGAGGTTACAGAGATAGGGAGGGGTGTTGAGGGTTGGAGGTGGTTACAGAGATAGGGAGGGGTGTAGGGTCTGGATGAGGTTACAGAGAGAGGGAGGTGGGGTTGGGGCTGGAGGAGGTTACAGAGATAGGGAGGGGTGTAGGGGCTAGAGGAGGTTACAGAGATAGGGAGTGATGTAGGGGTTGGAGGAGGTTACAGAGATAGGGAGGCGTGTAGGGGCTGGAGGATGTTACAGAGGTAGGGAGGGTTGTAGGGGCTGGAGGATGTTACAGAGGTAGGGATGGGTGTAGGGGCTGGAGGAGGTTACAGAGATAGGGAGGGGAGTAGGGGCAGGAGGAGGTAACAGATATAGGGAGGGGTGTAGGGGCTGGAGGAGGTTACAGAGATAGGGAGGGGTGTAGGGGGTGGAGGAGGTTACAGAGATAGGGAGGGGTGTAGGGGGTGGAGGAGTTTACAGAGATTGGGAGTGGTGTCGGGGCTGGAGGATGTTACAGAGATAGGGAGGGGTGTAGGGGGTGGAGGAGGTTACAGAGATAGGGAGGGGTGTAGGGGCTGGAGGAGGTTGCAGAGATAGGGAGGGGTGTCGGGGACTGGAGGAGGTTACAGAGATAGGGAGGGGTGTAGGGGCTGGAGGAGTTTACAGGGATAGGGAGGGGTGTCGGCGTTGGAGGAGGTTACAGAGATAGGGAGGGGTGTAGGGGCTGGAGGAGGTGACAGAGATAGGGAGGGGTGTAGGGGCTGGAGGAGTTTACAGAGATAGGGAGGGGTGTCGGGGTTGGAGGAGGTTACAGAGATAGGGAGGAGTGTAGGGGCTGGAGGAGGTGACAGAGATAGGGAGGGGTGTAGGGGCTGGAGGAGGTTACAGAGATAGGGGTGTAGGGGCTGGAGGAGGTTACAGAGATAGGGAGGGGTGTAGGGGCTGGAGGAGTTTACAGAGATAGGGAGGGGTGTCGGGGCTGGAGGATGTTACAGAGATAGGGAGGGGTGTAGGGGGTGGAGGAGGTTACAGAGATAGGGATGGGTGTAGGGGCTGGTGGAGGTTACAGAGATAGGGAGGGGTGTAGGGGCTGGAGGAGGTTACAGAGATAGGGACGGGTGTAGGGGCTCGAGGAGGTTACAGAGATAGGGAGTGGTGTAGGGAATGGAGGAGGTTACAGAGATAGGGAGGGGTGTAGGGGCTGGAGGAGGGTTACAGAGATAGGGAGGGGTGTCGGGGCTGGAGGAGGTTACAGAGATAGGGACGGGTGTAGGGTCTGGAGGAGGTTACAGAGATAGGGAGGTGTGTAGGGGGCTGGAGGAGGTTACACAGATAGGGAGGGGTGTAGGGGCTGGAGGAGGTAACAGAGATAGGGAGGGTGTAGGGGCTGGAGGAGGTTACTGAGATAGGGAGGGGTGTATGGGCGGAAGGAGGCTACAGCGATAGGGAGGGGTGTAGGGGGCTGGAGGACGTTACAGAGATAGGGAGGGGTGTATTGACTGGAGGAGGTTACAGAAATAGGGAGGGGTGTTGGGGTTGGAGGAGGTTACAGAGATAGGGAGGGGTGTCGGGGCTGGAGAGGGTTACAGAGATAGGGAGGGGTGTTGAGGGTTGGAGGTGGTTACAGAGATAGGGAGGGGTGTAGGGTCTGGATGAGGTTACAGAGAGAGGGAGGTGGGGGTGGGGCTGCAGGAGGTTACAGAGATAGGGAGGGGTGTAGGGGCTGGAGGAGGTTACAGAGACAGGGAGTGATGTAGGGGTTGGAGGAGGTTACAGAGATAGGGAGGGGTGTAGGGGCTGGAGGATGTTACAGATTTAGGGAGGGGTGTAGGGGCTGGAGGATGTTACAGAGGTAGGGAATGGTGTTGGGGTTGGAGGAGGTTACAGAGATATGGAGGGGTGTAAATGCTGGGGGAGTCACAGAGATAGGGATGGGTGTAGGGGCTGGAGGAGGTTACAGAGATAGGGAGGGGAGCAGGGGCAGGAGGAGGTAACAGAGATAGGGAGGGGTGTAGGGGCTGGAGGAGGTTACAGAGATAGGGAGGGGTGTAGGGGCTGGAGGAGGTTACAGAGATAGGGAGGGGTGTAGGGGCTGGAGGAGTTTACAGAGATAGGGAGGAGTGTCGGGGCTGCAGGATGTTACAGAGATAGGGAGGGGTGTAGGGGGTGGAGGAGGTTACAGAGATAGGGAGGGGTGTAGGGGCTGGAGGAGGTTACAGAGATAGGGAGGGGTGTCGGGGGACTGGAGGAGGTTACAGAGATAGGGACGAGTCTAGGGGCTGGAGGAGTTTACAGAGATAGGGAGGGGTGTCGGGGTTGGAGGAGGTTACAGAGATAGGGAGGGGTTTAGGGGCTGGAGGAGGTGACAGAGATAGGGAGGGGTGTAGGGGCTGGAGGAGGTTACAGAGATAGGGGTGTAGGGGCTGGAGGAGGTTACAGAGATAGGGAGGGGTGTAGGGGCTGGAGGAGTTTACAGAGATAGGGAGGGGTGTCGGGGCTGGAGGATGTTACAGAGATAGGGAGGGGTGTAGGGGGTGTAGGAGGTTACATAGATAGGGAGGGGTGTAGGGGCTGGAGGAGGTTACAGAGATAGGGAGGGGTGTCGGGGGACTGGAGGAGGTTACAGAGATAGGGAGGGGTGTAGGGGCTGGAGGAGTTTACAGAGATAGGGAGGGGTGTCTGGGTTGGAGGAGGTTACAGAGATAGGGAGGGGTGTAGGGGCTGGAGGAGGTGACAGAGATAGGGAGGGGTGTCGGGGCTGGAGGACTGTACAAAGATAGGGAGGGGTGTAGGTGCTGGAGGAGGGTTACAGAGATCGGGAGGGGTATAGGGGCTGGAGGAGGTTACAGAGAGAGGGAGCCGGGGTAGGGGCTGGAGGAGGTTACAGAGATAGGGAGGGGTGTAGGGCCTGGAGCAGGTTACAGAGATAGGGAGGGGTGTTGGGGCTGGAGGAGGTTGCAGAGATAGGGAGGGGTGTAGGGGCTGCGGGAGGTTACAGAGATAGGGAGGGGTGTTGAGGGTTGGAGGTGGTTACAGAGATATGGAGGGGTGTAGGGTCTGGATGAGGTTACAGAGAGAGGGAGGTGGGGTTGGGGCTGGAGGAGGTTACAGAGATAGGGAGGGGTGTAGGGGCTGGAGGAGGTTACAGAGATAGGGAGTGATGTAGGGGTTGGAGGAGGTTACAGAGATAGGGAGGCGTGTAGGGGCTGGAGGATGTTACAGAGGTAGGGAGGGGTGTAGGGGCTGGAGGATGTTACAGAGGTAGGGATGGGTGTAGGGGCTGGAGGAGGTTACAGAGATAGGGAGGGGAGTAGGGGCAGGAGGAGGTAACAGATATAGGGAGGGGTGTAGGGGCTGGAGGAGGTTACAGAGATAGGGAGGGGTGTAGGGGGTGGAGGAGGTTACAGAGATAGGGAGGGGTGTAGGGGGTGGAGGAGTTTACAGAGATTGGGAGTGGTGTCGGGGCTGGAGGATGTTACAGAGATAGGGAGGGGTGTAGGGGGTGGAGGAGGTTACAGAGATAGGGAGGGGTGTAGGGGCTGGAGGAGGTTGCAGAGATAGGGAGGGGTGTCGGGGGACTGGAGGAGGTTACAGAGATAGGGAGGGGTGTAGGGGCTGGAGGAGTTTACAGGGATAGGGAGGGGTGTCGGCGTTGGAGGAGGTTACAGAGATAGGGAGGGGGTGTAGGGGCTGGAGGAGGTGACAGAGATAGGGAGGGGTGTAGGGGCTGGAGGAGGTTACAGAGATAGGGGTGTAGGGGCTGGAGGAGGTTACAGAGATAGGGAGGGGTGTAGGGGCTGGAGGAGTTTACAGAGATAGGGAGGGGTGTCGGGGCTGGAGGATGTTACAGAGATAGGGAGGGGTGTAGGGGGTGGAGGAGGTTACAGAGATAGGGAGGGGTGTAGGGGCTGGAGGAGGTTACAGAGATAGGGAGGGGTGTCGGGGGACTGGAGGAGGTTACAGAGATAAGGAGGGGTGTAGGGGCTGGAGGAGTTTACAGAGATAGGGAGGGGTGTCGGGGTTGGAGGAGGTTACAGAGATAGGGAGGGGTGTAGGGGCTGGAGGAGGTGACAGAGATAGGGAGAGGTGTAGGGGCTGGAGGAGGTTACAGAGATAGGGAGGGGTATAGGGGCTGGAGGAGGTTACAGAGATAGGGAGGGGTGTAGGGGGTGGACGTGGTTACAGAGATAGGGAGGGGTGTAGGGGCTGGAGGAGTTTACAGAGATAGGGAGGGGGTGTCGGGGCTGGAGGATGTTACAGAGATAGGGATGGGTGTAGGGGGTGGAGGAGGTTACAGAGATAGGGAGGGGTGTCGGGGCTGGAGGACTGTACAAAGATAGGGAGGGGTGTAGGTGCTGGAGGAGGGTTACAGAGATCGGGAGGGGTATAGGGGCTGGAGGAGGTTACAGAGAGAGGGAGCCGGGGTAGGGGCTGGAGGAGGTTACAGAGATAGGGAGGGGTGTAGGGCCTGGAGCAGGTTACAGAGATAGGGAGGGGTGTTGGGGCTGGAGGAGGTTGCAGAGATAGGGAGGGGTGTAGGGGCTGCGGGAGGTTACAGAGATAGGGAGGGGTGTTGAGGGTTGGAGGTGGTTACAGAGATAGGGAGGGGTGTAGGGTCTGGATGAGGTTACAGAGAGAGGGAGGTGGGGTTGGGGCTGGAGGAGGTTACAGAGATAGGGAGGGGTGTAGGGGCTGGAGGAGGTTACAGAGATAGGGAGTGATGTAGGGGTTGGAGGAGGTTACAGAGATAGGGAGGCGTGTAGGGGCTGGAGGATGTTACAGAGGTAGGGAGGGGTGTAGGGGCTGGAGGATGTTACAGAGGTAGGGATGGGTGTAGGGGCTGGAGGAGGTTACAGAGATAGGGAGGGGAGTAGGGGCAGGAGGAGGTAACAGATATAGGGTGGGGTGTAGGGGCTGGAGGAGGTTACAGAGATAGGGAGGGGTGTAGGGGGTGGAGCAGGTTACAGAGATAGGGAGGGGGTGTAGGGGGTGGAGGAGTTTACAGAGATTGGGAGTGGTGTCGGGGCTGGAGGATGTTACAGAGATAGGGAGGGGTGTAGGGGGTGGAGGAGGTTACAGAGATAGGGAGGGGTGTAGGGGCTGGAGGAGGTTGCAGAGATAGGGAGGGGTGTCGGGGGACTGGAGGAGGTTACAGAGATAGGGAGGGGTGTAGGGGCTGGAGGAGTTTACAGGGATAGGGAGGGGTGTCGGCGTTGGAGGAGGTTACAGAGATAGGGAGGGGTGTAGGGGCTGGAGGAGGTGACAGAGATAGGGAGGGGTGTAGGGGCTGGAGGAGGTTACAGAGATAGGGGTGTAGGGGCTGGAGGAGGTTACAGAGATAGGGAGGGGTGTAGGGGCTGGAGGAGTTTACAGAGATAGGGAGGGGTGTCGGGGCTGGAGGATGTTACAGAGATAGGGAGGGGTGTAGGGGGTGGAGGAGGTTACAGAGATAGGGAGGGGTGTAGGGGATGGAGGAGGTTACAGAGATAGGGAGGGGTGTCGGGGGACTGGAGGAGGTTACAGAGATAAGGAGGGGTGTAGGGGCTGGAGGAGTTTACAGAGATAGGGAGGGGTGTCGGGTTTGGAGGAGGTTACAGAGATAGGGAGGGGTGTAGGGGCTGGAGGAGGTGACAGAGATAGGGAGGGGTGTAGGGGCTGGAGGAGGTTACAGAGATAGGGAGGGGTGTAGGGGCTGGAGGAGGTTACAGAGATAGGGAGGGGTGTAGGGGGTGGAGGAGGTTACAGAGATAGGGAGGGGTGTAGGGGCTGGAGGAGGTTACAGAGATAGGGAGGGGTGTCGGGGCTGGAGGATTTTACAGAGATAGGGAGGGGTGTAGGGGGTGGAGGAGGTTACAGAGATAGGGAGGGGTGTAGGAGCTGGAGGAGGTTACAGAGATAGGGAGGGGTGTCGGGGCTGGAGGACTGTACAAAGATAGGGAGGGGTGTAGGTGCTGGAGGAGGGTTACAGAGATAGGGAGGGGTATAGGATCTGGAGGAGGTTACAGAGAGAGGGAGGCGGGGTAGGGGCTGGAGGAGGTTACAGAGATAGGGAGGGGTGTAGGGCCTGGAGGAGGTTACAGAGATAGGGAGGCGTTTTGGGGCTGGAGGAGGTTGCAGAGATAGGGAGGGGTGTAGGGGCTGGAGGAGTTTACAGAGATAGGGAGGGGTGTTGAGGGTTGGAGGTGGTTACAGAGATAGGGAGGGGTGTAGGGTCTGGATGAGGTTACAGAGAGAGGGAGGTGGGGTTGGGGCTGGAGGAGGTTACAGAGATAGGGAGGGGTGTAGTGGCTGGAGGAGGTTACAGAGACAGGGAGTGATGTAGGGGTTGGAGGAGGTTACAGAGATAGGGAGGGGTGTAGGGTCTGGAGGATGTTACAGAGGTAGGGAGGGGTGTAGGGGCTGGAGGATGTTACAGAGGTAGGGAGGAGTGTTGGGGTTGGAGGAGGTTACAGAGATAGGGAGGGGTGTAAAGGCTGGGGGAGTCACAGAGATAGGGATGGGTGTAGGGGCTGGAGGAGGTTACAGAGATAGGGAGGGGAGTAGGGGCAGGAGGAGGTAACAGAGATAGGGAGGGTTGTAGGGGCTGGAGGAGGTTACAGAGATAGAGAGGGGTGTAGGGGGTGGTGGAGGTTACAGGGATAGGGAGGGGTGTAGGGGCTGGAGGAGTTTACAGAGATAGGGAGGGGTGTCGGGGCTGGAGGATGTTACAGAGATAGGGAGGGGTGTAGGGGGTGGAGGAGGTTACAGAGATAGGGAGGGGTGTAGGGGGTGGAGGAGGTTACAGAGATAGGGAGGGGTGTAGGGGGTGGAGGAGTTTACAGAGATTGGGAGTGGTGTCGGGGCTGGAGGATGTTACAGAGATAGGGAGGGGTGTAGGGGGTGGAGGAGGTTACAGAGATTGGGAGGGGTGTAGGGGCTGGAGGAGGTTGCAGAGATAGGGAGGGGTGTCGGGGGACTGGAGGAGGTTACAGAGATAGGGAGGGGTGTAGGGGCTGGAGGAGTTTACAGGGATAGGGAGGGGTGTCGGCGTTGGAGGAGGTTACAGAGATAGGGAGGGGTGTAGGGGCTGGAGGAGGTGACAGAGATAGGGAGGGGTGTAGGGGCTGGAGGAGGTTACAGAGATAGGGGTGTAGGGGCTGGAGGAGGTTACAGAGATAGGGAGGGGTGTAGGGGCTGGAGGAGTTTACAGAGATAGGGAGGGGTGTCGGGGCTGGAGGATGTTACAGAGATAGGGAGGGGTGTAGGGGGTGGAGGAGGTTACAGAGATAGGGAGGGGTGTAGGGGCTGGAGGAGGTTACAGAGATAGGGAGGGGTGTCGGGGGACTGGAGGAGGTTACAGAGATAGGGAGGGGTGTAGGGGCTGGAGGAGGTTACAGAGATAGGGAGGGGTGTAGGGGCTGGAGGAGTTGAGAGAGATAGGGAGGGGTGTCGGGGTTGGAGGAGGTTACAGAGATAGGGAGGGGTGTAGGGGCTGGAGGAGGTGACAGAGATAGGGAGGGGTGTAGGTGCTGGAGGAGGTTACAGAGATAGGGAGGCGGGTTATGGGGCTGGAGGAGTTTACTGAGTTAGGGAGGGGTGTAGGGGCTGGAGGAGGTTACAGAGATAGGGAGGTGTTAGGGC
>JANJGN010001808.1:55000-106268 GCA_026770705.1 Isurus oxyrinchus | reverse complement strand
ACTAGGTTGGTTTTCTATAAATTGTCTGGCTCTGCATTGCACACGCTCAAGGCTCAATCTGTGGTCTTACACATTATTAACTTACCCTATCAATTCCTGGCTAGTTTTGTTTTACATAGATTATCAGATGCTCTGGCCGGATGATTCCTCGGTAGATCCATAAATTGTGACCAGATCCTTCTCCCATGGATCAGTCCTTTTGTGTGTGTCATCGATCCTGCATACTATAGGCTACTGCCTGAATCTGTATACCAGATAATCCTGGCTGCTGGGGTGGTGTTGGTTACAGTGTGTGCTTTCGTAGTCTTCAGAATGTTAACAGCAAGTTGTCGTTAACTGCCTGTGACACTATGCGTCTATACTATAAAGGGTACAGGGAACAAGGAGCTAAGTCCATGCCTGGGCCTTTACACGTCTCTGCTCAATATCACATGAACCCTAGGTCTTGGTCACCTGCCTTCTGACATCACTGTGTGAGGGGTACTGTAATCAGTCCCACATTAATCCTTATGTGCCAAACCTTTATACTACACCTCCCCAAAAGTCTTTATCCCATGGATGTGGGCCAGACTCTGCGGAGGCATGGGATGGTGTTGGTTACAGAGCGTGTCTCTTAAAGAGGCCTTCGTAGTCTTCTGAACGCCAACAGCAAGCCTTTATTAACTACTGCGACTACATACACATATATATGTAGTAAAGTATCAGGCAAGGAGCTACCTCCATGCCTAGGTCTCTACATGTCTCTGCTTAATATCACACGAACCCTAGGTCTTGGTCACGTGCCTTCTAAAATCATTATGTGAGCGGTACTGTGCTCAGTCCCACATTAACCCTGTATGTGCCAGACACTTATGCTACACTGGCCAGCTCCACAGCCTTTGGATTCTGGGTTAACAGATTCCTATAGATTATTCCCTAGGGAAAAGGAACGAGTAAGATCTTGCATCAATATGAAGTGCTTTTTGAAGGGCGGTCAATGTTGTAATGTATGGAAATGCTCCAGCTAATGCGCGCACTTAAAGGTGCCAAAGGTTCGACGAACTGTTTTAGGTCAACCCTGCGGATGCCAGAAATCGGAAAGGAAAACGTGAAATGCTGGGAATGCTTGACAGGCCTGGCAGGATCTGGGGGTGGGAGGGACAGAGTTAAAGGCCTCGGGTCGAGCTGGCCCTACATCAGAGCTGAGGAAAGGCATGTGACCATTCCTGCTGGTGGGAGGATCGAGAACAGGAGGGCACAGATCTGGGGGAACTGCCCAAAGAAGCGAGGGCGGCTGGAGGGGAGGGTTTTTCACCGCGGAGGGGGATCTGGAGCGGGCTGCCTGAGGGCGTGGGGCGGAGGCGGGTTCGATCGAGGCATTCAGGAGCTGATCCGGAAAGGACGGCGGGGAGAAGGCAGGGGGGGTATCGAGGCTGCTTGAGGTGAAGTGCTCCTTCGGAGGTACAGCAGAGAGCCAACGGGCCGAGTGGCCCCGTTCTGTGCTGTGACAACTCCGTGAAACATAACAGGCTTTGAACAAGATCATAAAGCGACAATTTGGGGGATAAAACAGCGAGAGCTCGGGGGATAAAACAGCGAGAGCTCGGGGGATAAAACAGCGAGAGCTCGGGGGATAAAACAGCGAGAGTTCAGGAGATAAAACAGCGAGAGCTCGGGGGATAAACCAACGAGAGTTTGGGGGATAAAACAGCGAGAGCTCGGGGGATAAACCGATGAGAGTTCGGGGGATAAAACAGCGAGAGCTCGGGGGATAAAACAGCGAGAGCTCGGGGGATAAAACAGCGAGAGTTCGGGGGATAAAACAGCGAGAGCTCGGGAGATAAAACAGCGAGAGTTCGGGGGATAAAACAGCGAGAGCTCGGGGGATAAAACAGCGAGAGTTCAGGAGATAAAACAGCGAGAGCTCGGGGGATAAACCAACGAGAGTTTGGGGGATAAAACAGCGAGAGCTCGGGGGATAAACCGATGAGAGTTCGGGGGATAAAACAGCGAGAGCTCGGGGGATAAAACAGCGAGAGCTCGGGGGATAAAACAGCGAGAGCTCGGGGGATAAAACAGCGAGAGCTCGGGGGATAAAACAGCAAGAGTTCAGGAGATAAAACAGCGAGAGCTCGGGGGATAAAACAGCGAGAGCTCGGGGGATAAAACAGCGAGAGCTCGGGGGATAAAACAGCGAGAGTTCAGGAGATAAAACAGCGAGAGCTCGGGGGATAAAACAGCGAGAGTTCAGGAGATAAAACAGCGAGAGCTCGGGGGATAAAACAGCGAGAGTTCAGGAGATAAAACAGCGAGAGCTCGGGGGATAAAACAGCGAGAGCTCGGGGGATAAAACAGCGAGAGCTCGGGGGATAAAACAGCAAGAGTTCAGGAGATAAAACAGCGAGAGCTCGGGGGATAAAACAGCGAGAGCTCGGGGGATAAAACAGCGAGAGTTCAGGAGATAAAACAGCGAGAGCTCGGGGGATAAACCAACGAGAGCTCGGGGGATAAAACAGCAAGAGTTCAGGAGATAAAACAGCGAGAGCTCGGGGGATAAAACAGCGAGAGCTCGGGGGATAAAACAGCAAGAGTTCAGGAGATAAAACAGCGAGAGCTCGGGGGATAAAACAGCGAGAGCTCGGGGGATAAAACAGCGAGAGCTCGGGGGATAAAACAGCGAGAGCTCGGGGGATAAAACAGCGAGAGTTCAGGAGATAAAACAGCGAGAGCTCGGGGGATAAAACAGCGAGAGCTCGGGGGATAAAACAGCGAGAGCTCGGGGGATAAAACAGCGAGAGCTCGGGGGATAAAACAGCGAGAGCTCGGGGGATAAAACAGCGAGAGCTCGGGGGATAAAACAGCGAGAGCTCGGGGGATAAAACAGCGAGAGCTCGGGGGATAAAACAGCAAGAGTTCAGGGGGTAAAACAGCGAGAGTTCAGGGGGTAAAACAGCGCGAGTTCGGGGGATAAAACAGCGAGAGCTCGGGGGATAAAACAGCGAGAGCTCGGGGGATAAAACAGCGAGAGCTCGGGGGATAAAACAGCGAGAGCTCGGGGGATAAAACAGCGAGAGCTCGGGGGATAAAACAGCGAGAGTTCATGGGATAAAATAGTAACCATATCTCTCACGGGCCTTCCCTTCAGTTCTTTCCTCCCACCCTCTGTTAGCTTGGCTTTATACCTGTCCATGCAAATAAATGGAGGCCGTTCAGCCCCTTAAGCTTGCACCTCCCTTCCCCAACCCCCACCACCACCCACCCCATACAACCGGGTCATGGCTGACGTGTGTCTTGATTCCATCTGCCTCCCTTAATAAGCCTGCCTAACGCAGACCCACCAATCTCGGCAGTGAAATTTTCAACTGATCACACCCCACCCCACCATCAGCAGTTTATTTTTTTTTACAGGGAGAGAATTCCCAAGTTTCATGGCATTAGCACAGAAGGCCACCATTCGGCCCATCGTACGTGTGCTGGCTCTGTGGGAGAGCTACCCGCTGTGCGGAGGAAAGCTCACATTGTCGCAGATGAAGGGCGTGCCCATCCCTAGAGTTCTGATGAAAGGTCTATCACGCATATTATCGGAAAGTGTATTTCTTTTAAAATATAGGTTTAGTCTGCGCGTGTGTCTCAATTGGATCAAAGCCAGTAAGTCTGGGTGCTTTGACGTGTACAAGGTTTGAGATGTAAGAGAGGTGAAGCACATTTGCATTTTGTTGAATAGAGCGTTCAGGAAGTGGGGTGAAATCTGGCACCTCGCTAGCAGAGACCAAGCAATATGTTTATATCGCTAATAAAATGGGTGCTATGAAAGGGGTTTTATTGCTAGAAGAGGTGAGGTGGAATTCACAGGGGCTGGTGATACAAGGGGAATTTACATTCAACGAAATGTGCTGGGGATAACCGATAGCAGTTTGTGTGTGTGCAGGGCAGAGGCAACGTAAGATCAAAGCAGCTGTAAACCTCCACCGTGCCTCCACAGGGACCGAAGTGAAAGGAACCTCATTTTGAACTCGTAAGGTGAAAATGCTTTGCCTGGTGTCTGGTTAAGTCTGTGGGTGGCTGTGGCCTAAATGGAGATTAGTTTGGGAATGTGTTAAAAGTTATGATAGCAGTAATTTGTAGCCATGTGTATATATCTATTTTAACCTGTGTAAGTTAATAAAATGCTTCATTTAGTTTAACATAAAACCTTGAGAGCTGGTGGTCTGATTCCTAAATTTAGAGCTGCATCTCCAACATAACACTTAAAATTATAGGTTATGACAGTTGTTTAAAGTTTCCCTCTGGGTTTTTTTTTAAATAACTCAGCTTTACCGACCTCCGGGTCATAACAGATCACAGGCCTGAAACATTAGCTCCGTCTCGCTCTCTCCTCCTCTCTCTATACAGATGATGCCCGACTGGTGGGCGTCCCCGGCATTGGCTGTTTTGAATTTCGGGTTTCCAGCCACTATCGCCTTCCTGCTTCCATCGCCATAAACCCCAGTGGGGCCAGGCGGAGATAAAAACAGGAAGCGCTGGAAAGGGTCAGCGGGTCTGGCAGCGTCGGCACAGAGAGAAGCGAGAGTTGATGTCTTGAGTCGAATATGACTCTCCCTCAGGACGCGACTGCAGAGAAAGTGACTGTTAAACAACTGTCTCTGGCCACGATGATTCCTTTGCCGATCTCTCTCTGTCTTTCTCTCTTTCTTCCTCACTCCCTCTCTCTCTTCCTCTCTCCTCCTCTTTCTCTCTCTCCTCCTCTTTTTCTCTCTCCCTCTCTCTTCCTCTCTCTCTCTCTCTCACTCTCTTCCTCTCTTTCTTTCACTTCCCCACTCGCTTCTTTGCTCTCCTCTCGCTCGTCCTCTCTTCCTCCACCTTCCTCTTTTTTCCACTCTTCCCCACTCGCTTCCTCACTCGTTTCCTCTCTCTCCCTCCCTCTCCTCCACTCTCTCCTCCACACTCACCCTCCTCCACACTCACCCTCCTCACTCTCTCTGTCCCTTCCTCTCACCTGCCCTCTCTCCCTTCCCCATCTCTCCCACTCTCTTCCTCCTCACTCTCTTCCTCCTCACTCTCTTCCTCCTCACTCTCTTCCTCCTCACTCTCGCCCTCCTCACTCTCGCCCTCCTCACTCTCGCCCTCCTCACTCTCGCCCTCCTCACTCTCGCCCTCCTCACTCTCGCCCTCCTCACTCTCGCCCTCCTCACTCTCGCCCTCCTCACTCTCGCCCTCCTCACTCTCGCCCTCCTCACTCTCGCCCTCCTCACTCTCGCCCTCCTCTCTCCTCTCTTCCCCAGTCTCTTCCTCACTCTCTCTCTCTCTCCCTCTCTCTCTCTCTCTCCCCCTCTCTCTCTCCCCCCCCTCTCTCTCCTCCTCTTCCTCCCTCTCTCTTTCTCCCTCTCTCTTTCTCCCTCTCTCTTTCTCCCTCTTTCTCTCTCTCTCTTTCTCCCTCTCTCTCCCTCTCTCTCTTCCTCTCTTTTCCTCTCTCTCCTCCCGCCATACCCCGTTGGAGACTCACTTATCAAGCCTGCCACCAAGTTACCTCTTGAAACTGGTCCTCAAACCTCCAGAAGTGGTCCAGGTCCTCCAGGTCTTTCTGCCGCCGGTTGGACACCTGTACCAGGCGGTGGACCTCCTCGTCCACCTGGTCGTAGAGGGTGCAGGTCAACTCCATGTCAGGCCTGTTGGAAATTCAGAAGGCCGCAGTCAGCGGAGGCAATGTGTTTGGCTTTTACCGGGGAACTGAACAGCATCTGGGCCTTGGGCCCATCACCTGCTCCCCCAGCGGAGAGATTCCCAACCCACTCCACCCCCTCCCCCACCCACACCGGCCCTCGATTCGACCATCCCATTCCCGGCCCCCGGATGGCGAAAGGTCAGATACTTGACCCGCTGACCTGCTCAAGCCCACTGGAGTCGTCAGGGTGCAGAAAGAGGCCCTATGGCCCTTCGAGTCCAGGCCTGCTCTCTGTCAAGCAATCCGGTCGGTCCCATTACCACAGAATCACATGGTGCAGAAGAGGCCCTTCGGCCCATCGAGTCTGCACCGACAGGTGAGAAACACCTGACCTACCTACCTAATCCCATTTACCAGCACTTGGCCCATAGCCTTGAATGTTAGGACGTGCCGAATGCTCATCCAGGTACTTTTTAAAGGATGTGAGGCAACCCGCCTCCACCACCCTCCCAGGCAGCGCATTCCAGACCCTCACCACCCTCTGGGTAAAAAAGCTTTTCCTCACATCCCCCTTAAACCTCCTGCCCCTCACCTTGAACTTGTGTCCCCCTTGATACTGACCCTTCAACTCAGGGGAACAGCTGCTCCCTATCCACCCTGTCCATGCCCCTCATAATCTTCTACACCTCGATCAGGTCGCCCCTCAGTCTTCTCTGCTCCAACGAAAACAACCCAAGTCTATCCAACCTCTCTTCATGACTTAAATGTTTCATCCCAGGCAACATCCTGGTGAATCTCCTCTGCACCCCCTCCAGTGCAATCACATCCTTCCTATAATGTGGCGACCAGAACTGCACACAGCACTCCAGCTGTGGCCTCACCAAGGTTCTGTACAACTCCAACATGACCTCCCTACTTTCGTAATCTATGCCTCGATTGATAAAGGCAAGTGTCCCATATGCCTTTTTCACCACCCCACTAACACGCCCCTCCCTTCTAACCCCTCGGCCAGTTTATTACCCTCGGCCCCGCTCCAACTTCCTTTTGGAACCACTGACCGTCTCCGCTTCCAGCGCCCTCCTCGGAGGGTGGGTATTGGGCCGTTACCATGCACGGCACAAGGAAATAGATCTTCCTCACAAAACCCCTGCCCCCATCACCGCACTTCTATCTCTTGCCCAAAACCTTCCATCTGCCACCCCCTTAGTCCTTCCTTCAAGCGCTTTCACGGGGATGTGGGCGTCGCTGGCGAGACCAGCGTTTACTGCCCAACCCTAATTGCCCCAAGAAGAGGAGGCGGCGGCGGCGGCAAGCTGCCTTCTCGAGCCGCAGTTCCAAAGAGGGCAGAGGGACCAGGGGGTATATGTGCATAAGTCACTGAAGGTGGCGGGACAGGTAGGGAGAGCTGCTTCTAAAGCGTACAGCAGTCTAGGCTTCATTAATGATGGGTAGAGAGTACAAGAGGAGGGAGGTTATGCTGCATTTATATAAGGCACTGGTTAGGCCTCAGCTGGAATATTGTGTACCGTTCTGGGCGCCGCACTGTAGAGAGGGACGTGAACACGTTGGAGAGAGCGCAGAAGAGGTTTACAAGAGCGGTCCCAGGTTTGAGGCACTCCAGCCAAGAGGAAGGATCGGAGAAGTTGGGGCTGTTTCCCTTGGAGGGGACAAGGTGAAGAGGAGACTTGATAGAAGTTTTCAAAATCATGAAGGGGCGGGGGGGGGCTGGATGGATAATAGATAAGGGAGAAATGGTGTCTGCTCGTAAATGGATCGAGAACCAAAGGGCACAGTTTTAGAGTGTTTAAAGTAAGGTGGGGAATAAAGTTTCTCCACGCAGCGAGTTAGTTAGGATTTGGAACGCGCGGCCTGGGAGTGTGGTGGAGGCCGGTCCAATCGAGGTATTCAAGAGGGCGCTGGGTGATTATCTAAATAGAAACGATGCGCAGGGGTATGGAGAAAAAGCAGGAGATTGGTGCGATGTTGAAATGCTCAGAGGGCCGGTGCAGACACGATGGGCCGAATGGACTCCTTCTACACCCCAGCAATTTGGTGATTCTGTGAATCGTTGCAGTCCGTGGGGCACAGGTACACCCACCGCGCTCTTAGGGAGGGAGTTACCCCAGGATTTTGACCCAGCGACAGTGAAGGAACAGCCGATATATTCCCAAGTCGGGACGGCGAGTGCGGCTTGGAGGGGAACTTCCAGGTGGGGGTGTTCCCCGTGCGTCTGCTCTGCCCTCGTCCTTCTAGATGGTAGCGGCCGTTGGGTTTGGAAGGTGCTGTCGAAGGAGCCTCGGTGAGTTGCTGCGGTGCATCTTGTAGATGGTACACACACTGCTGCTACTGTGCGTCGGGTGGTGGAGGGAGTGAATGTTGGTGGATGGGGCGGCCGATCGAGCGGGGGCTGCTTTGGTCCTGGACGGTGTCGAGCTTCTCGAGTGTTGTGGGAGCCGCACTCATCCAGGCAAGTGGGGGGGAGTGTCCCATCACACTCCTGACTTGTGCCTTGTAGATGGTGGACAGGCTTTGGGGGGGAGTCAGGAGGTGAGTGACTCTCCGCAGGATTCCCAGCCTCTGACCCGCTCTTGTAGCCACAGTGTTTATATGGCTGGTCCGGTTCAGTTTCTGGTCAATGGTAACCCCCAGGATGTTGATAGTGAGGGATTCAGTGATGGTAATGCCCATTGAACGTCATGGGCCGATGGTTAGATTCTCTCTTGTTGGAGATGGTCATTGCCTGACACTTGTGTGGCACGAATGTTACTTGCCACTTGTCAGCCCCAAGCCTGGATATTGTCCAGGCTTTTTTGTTAATTTATTCATTCACAGGACATGGGCATCACTGGCGAGGCCCCAGCATTCGTTGCCCATCCCTAATTGCCCCTCGAGCTGAGTGTCTTGCTCGGCCATTTCAATGGGGGGGGGGGGGAGGCAAGTTAAGAGTAAACCACTTCGCTGTGTGCAGGGGGCGGGGGTGAGTCTGGAGTCACGTGTCGGCCAGACCGGGGTAAGGATGGCAGATTTCCCCCTTCCCTAAAGGGGGACGTGAGTGAACCAGATGGGTTTTTTTTTTTGCTTTACGATCGACAATGGGTCACCCGGACCGAGAGAAACTTTTCACTCCCGCTGTGTATGGGCTGCTTCTTCTTTCCCTATCTTATCTAAAACCTGTCACGATTCCCGCACTCTCCCAGCAAATTCCCCCTCAATACCCCAAGGGGAGGGAAACCCGGCCTTTCCAACCCAACCTCGTAGCTAAATCCCCTCATCCCGGGGAACCTTTCTGGTGAATCGCCTCCACCGCCCGCTCGAAGACCCTCCACCGGACAACAAAGCTAATCCGGCATCATGAACTTGGGGAGGCGGCAGCGTCGCAGTGAAACCCCTGGATGAGTAAGCTGGGGGGGGTGCGCGGTGAGGCTAATGGCCTTGGGGGCGGTGGTCGCGGGTTCAAATCCCACCCAAGGGCAGCTGGTGGAATTTTAAATTCAATTCATAAAATCTGCAATTATGAAGCCAGTTTCAGTCATGAGACCATGATCGCCCTAACAAAAAAAAAACCCATCTGGTTCACTCTTTAGGGAAGGGAAATCTGCCGTCCTTACCCCGGTCTGGCCTACACATGACTCCAGATCCCCACCCCCCACCAGTGAGGTTGTTGACTCTTAACTGCCCCACCCTCTGAAATGGCGGAGCGAGCCCCACTCAGCTCAAGGGGCAATTAGGGATGGGACAATCAGGGACGTCACCTTGCCAGCCAGTGACACCCACATCCGGCGCAAGAATGAAAAGGTAAATCGCGGGGACCATGAAGGTACTGTGCCCTCGCACTCAGGGAGGGCTATTGGTAAACGATGATGATCTGATCAATTCAGCAACCAAACGGTTAAAAGAAAATTGAGATGTGGCTTAAGTAGGAGAAATAAAATTGTCGCTGACGCCAAGAGAGTTCGAGCTTGCAGCCCCCACAGGCTGACCTCTGCATTTCTCAGTCACACTGATTCCGTGGGACCGGGATTTTGTTGGCCAGCAGCGAAAGCTGCAGAGGTCTGCGGAGGGATGTCTGGTGGGGAGGGGGCACCAGGGGTGGGCGTGAGCTTCCCACGTCACAGAGCAGGGACATTCCTCAGCTTAAAGAGCAGACCACGGACAGGGGAGGTGCCGACAGGAATAATGGGCAGCACTGTGTGGGCCGGCCTGGCCTTTCTGAAGGAGCCAAGCCATTGCAGAGAGAGGGAGAAAGAGCAAGAGAAAGAGAGACCGAGACCAAGAGAGAGAGAGAGAGAGAGAGAGAGAGCGAGGGAGAGAGCAAGAGAGAGAGGGCGAGAGAGAGAGGGCAAGCGAGAGAGGGCCAGGGAGAGAGGGCCAGGGAGACAGCGAGCGAGAGACAGCGAGCGAGAGACAGCGAGCGAGAGACAGCGAGCGAGAGACAGCGAGCGAGAGACAGCGAGCGAGAGACAGCGAGCGAGAGACAGCGAGCGAGAGACAGCGAGCGAGAGACAGCGAGAGAGAGAGAGTGAGAGAGAGTGACAACGAGAGAGCAAACGAAAGAGGTGGAGAGAGGGAGAGAGAGCGCTCGAGAGAGAACGCATGAGAGAGTGAGAGACAGAACGAGAGAGAGAGCGAGAGCATGATAGAGAGCGAGATAGAGAGCAAACGAGAGAGGGAGAAAGAGAGAGAGCGAGGGAGAGGGGGGAGAGAGTGAGAGAGAGATAGATTGAGCGAAGGAGGGAGAGGGAGAGAGAAAGACAGAGAGGGAGAGAGCAAGGGAGAGATCGAGAGAGGGAGGGGGAAGAGGGAGGGGGGGAGAGAGAGAGAGAGGGAGGGAGAGAAGGAGGGAAAGAAGGAGGGAGTGGGAGAGGGAGGGAGGGACGGAGGGACAGCGCGCGAGGGGGGCCGCGCGCGAGGGGGGCCCGCGCGCGAGGGGGGCCGCGCGCGAGGGGGGCCGCGCGCGAGGGGGGGCCGCGCGCGAGGGGGGGCCGCGCGCGAGGGGGCCGCGCGCGAGGGAGACACAGCGCGAGGGAGACACAGCGCGAGGGAGACACAGCGCGAGGGAGACACAGCGCGAGGGAGACACAGCGCGAGGGAGACACAGCGCGAGGGAGACAGAGGGAGGGCGAGGGAGAGATAGCATGCTCAAGAGAGATCGCATGAAAGAGTGAGAGACAGAGCGAGAGCATGATAGAGAGCAAGATAGAGAGCAAACGAGAGAGTGAGAGCGAGCTAGAGGGGTGAGAGAGTGAGAGAGAGGGAGATAGATTGAGCGAGGGAGGGAGAGGGAGAGAGAAAGACAGAGAGGGAGAGAGTGAGGGAGAGAGAGCGAGAGAGGGAGACAGGGAGTGAGGGAGGGAGGGAGAGAGGGAGGGAGGAGAGAGAGAGGGAGAGAGGGAGGGAGGGATAGAGGGAGAGAGGGAGATAGAGGGAGAGAGGGAGGGAGAGACGGAGGGAGGGAGAAAAGGAGGGAGGGAGGGAGAGAGGGTGGGTGAGAGGGAGGGAGAAGGAGAAAGACAGAGAGGGAGAGAGCAAGAGCGAGAGAGGGAGAGAACGCGAGAGCAAGGGAGAGTGTGTGTGCGAGGGAGAGCGCGATGGAGAGAGGGTGGGCGAGAGGGTGGGCGAGAGGGGAAGGGCGAGAGAGGGAGGGCGAGAGAGGGAGGGCGAGAGAGGGAGGGGGGAGAGAGGGAGGGCGAGAGAGGGAGGGCGAGAGAGAGAAGACGAGGGAAAGATGGAGAGCATGAGAGAGAGAGGGCGAGAGCGAGAGAGCAAGAGAGAGCGAGAGTGCGAGAGACAGAGAGAGAGAGCGAGAGAGAGAGAGCGAGAGAGAGAGAGCGAGAGAGAGAGAGCGAGAGACAGCGAGAGAGAGACAGCGAGAGAGAGACAGCGAGAGAGAGACAGCGAGAGAGAGACAGCGAGAGAGAGACAGCGAGAGAGAGACAGCGAGAGAGAGACAGCGAGAGAGAGACAGCGAGAGAGAGACAGCGAGAGAGAGACAGCGAGAGAGAGACAGTGAGTGAGAGCAAACGATAGAGGGGGAGAGAGGGAGAGAGAGAGAGAGCGCTCAAGAGAGAGAGAGCACGCTCAAGAGAGAGCGCATGAGAAAGCAAGATAGAGAGCAACTAGAGGGGGGAGAGAGTGAGAGAGAGGGAGATAGATTGAGGGAGGGAGGGAGAAGGAGAAAGACAGAGAGGGAGAGAGGAAGAGCGCGAGAGCAAGGGAGAGTTTGCGAGAAAGAGCGCGAGGCAGAGCGCGAGGGAGAGAGGGTGGGCGAGAGAGGGTCGGCAAGAGAGGGTGGGCGAGAGAGAGAAGACGAGGGAAAGATGGAGAGCATGAGAGAGAGAGGGCGAGACAGAGAGCAAGAGTGAAGTGAGAGAGAGAGAGCGAGAGTGTGAGAGAGAGCGAGAAGGCGAGAGAGAGTGCGAGAGTGCGAGAGAGAGAGTGCGAGAGACAGAGAGAGCAAGGGAGAGGGAGCGAGAGACAGAGAGAGAGAGAGACAGAGAGACAGAGAGCAAGAGAGAGAGAGACAGAGAGAACGAGAGAACGAGAGACAGAGCGAGAGACAGAGGAGAGAGAGAGAGAGACAGAGAGACAGAGCGAGAGACAGAGCGAGAGACAGCGAGAGACAGAGAGGAGAGAGACAGAGAGACAGAGCGAGAGACAGAGCGAGAGACAGAGCGAGAGACAGAGCGAGAGACAGAGCGAGAGACAGAGCGAGAGACAGAGCGAGAGACAGAGACAGAGACAGAGAGAGACAGAGACAGAGAGAGAGAGACAGAGAGAGAGAGACAGAGCGAGAGACAGAGCGAGAGACAGAGCGAGAGACAGAGCGAGAGACAGAGCGAGAGAGAGAAAGATAAAGAGATAGGGATAGAGATATAGAGATAGAGGGAAGAAGATAGAGGTATAGAGAGAGATAGAGGTATAGAGATCGAGATATACAGAGAGATGTAGAGATAGAGAGAAAGATAGAGATAGAGAGATACAGAGAGAGACGTGGAGATAGAGACAGAGAGGGGCGAGAGAATGTCTGCCATGTGACACGGGGGTGGGCGTGGGGCGTGGGGGGTGGGATATGGGGGCGGAATGGTCTTCATCCTGGGAAGACACCAAGATCGGACGCTGCACTTAAATAAGAGGGATAAAACTTTGGCCTTTCAGGCTTGAGGTGAGGGGTGGAGGGTGCGTCAAGGGGGAGGCGGTGGGGGAGTTGTGGTGGGGGTGGGGATGTTGGTGGGGGGAGTGAGGTGGGGCGTTGTTGCTGGGGGTGAAAGGCCAGCCCTGGCCCAGCGGGTTGAAGGTGCGGCACCTCCGATGCGGAGAGAGGGTCAGAGGCGGGCCAGAGTTTGGCTGCTGGGGGCGAGGGCGAAGGTCCAGCCCCCTGTCAGGACAGGGAGAACTCAACCCCACCAAAACCCCACAACCACAGAAGAACCAAACCGAGCGGCAGGCGGGTCTCGGCCACGACGGACAGATTCCGGCGGCAGCCCGAGCGCGGAGCTCACGTGAAGTCCTCCGAGCCGCCCATGCTGACAGTCTCCCTCCTCAGCTTCACCAAGATGGCGGCCCCCTCCTGCTGAAGGCCAATCAGCCTGGCGTCCCGCAACACCCGGCACATCAAGATCCGGTCTTCCTCAATCAGAGCGGAGACGTCCTGCCAAACAAACAGAGGGGGCGTCAGGGCCGCCAATGAGTTACGCAGGGCAGGATTCAACGTTGAGGCGCCTCCCGGCCGAACAGCCCACACCGGGCGTGCGGCCCGACGTCAATAGATTCCCCTCCGTTAGCCCACTTCATCAGCCAGGGGAGGAGTGATAGTGAGGAAGCGGCTAGTATCAGAGAATGGGACAGGCTGTGTGATAGTGAGGGAGGAGCTGGTATCTCAATGAGGGACAGGCTTTGTGTGAGGGAGGGAGGAGCTGGTATCTGAGTGGGACAGGCTGTGTGTCAGTGAGGGTGGGGATGGAACCTGAGAGTGGGACAGGCTGTGTGTTAGTGAGGGTGGGGATGGAACCTGAGAGTGGGACAGGCTGTGTGTTAGTGAGGGAGGAACTGGTATCTGAGAGTGGGACAGGCTGTGTGTTAGTGAGGGAGGAGCTGGTATCTGAGAGTGGGACAGGCTGTGTGTTAGTGAGGGAGGAGCTGGTATCTGATAGTGGGACAAGCTGTGTGTTAGTCAGGGAGGAGCTGGAGTCTGAGAGTGGGACAGGCTGTGTGTTAGTAAGGGAGGAACAGATATCTGAGAGAGGGACAGGCTGTGTGTTACTGAGGGAGGAGCTGGTATCTGAGTGGGACAGGCTGTGTGTCAGTGAGGGTGGGGATGGAACCTGAGAGTGGGACAGGCTGTGTGTTAGTGAGGGTGGGGATGGAACCTGAGAGTGGGACAGGCTGTGTGTTAGTGAGGGAGGAGCTGGTATCTGAGAGTGGGACAGGCTGTGTGTTAGTCAGGGAGGAGCTGGAGTCTGAGAGTGGGACAGGCTGTGTGTTAGTGCAGGAGGAGCTGGTATCTGAGAGTGGGACAGGCTGTGTGTTAGTGAGGGAGGAGCTGGTATCTGAGAGTGGGACAGGCTGTGTGTTATTGAGGGAGGAGCTGGTATCTGAGAGTAGGACAGTGTGTGTGTTAGTCAGGGAGGAGCTGGAGTCTGAGAATGGGACAGGCTGTGTGTTAGGGAGGAGCTGGTATCTGAGAGTGGGACAGGCTGTGTGTTAGTGAGGGAGGAGCTGGAGTCTGAGAGTGGGACAGGCTGTGTGTTAGTGAGGGAGGAGCTGGTATCTGAGAGTGGGACAGGCTGTGTGTTAGTGAGGGAGGAGCTGGTATCTGAGAGTGGGACAGGCTGTGTGTTAGTGAGGGAGGAGCTGGTATCTGAGAGTGGGACAGGCTGTGTGTTAGTGCAGGAGGAGCTGGTATCTGAGAGTGGGACAGGCTGTGTGTTAGTGAGGGAGGAGCTGGTATCTGAGAGTGGGACAGGCTGTGTGTTAGTGAGGGAGGAGCTGGTATCTGAGAGTGGGACAGGCTGTGTGTTAGTGAGGGAGGAGCCAGTACCTGAGAGTGTGACAAGCTGTGTGTTAGTAAGGGAGGAACAGATATCTGAGAGAGGGACATATTGTGTGTTACTGAGGGAGGAGCTAGAATCTCAGAGTCGGACAGGGTGTATGTTAGTGAGGAAGAAGTTGGTATTTGAGAGTGGGATAGGGTGTGTGTTAGTGGGTGAGGAGCTGGTATCTGAGAGTGTGACAGGCTGTGTGCTTGTGAGGGACAATCTGGTATCTGAGATTGGGACAAGCTATGTATTAGTGAGGGAGGAGCTGGTATCTGAGAGTGGGACAGGCTGTGTGTTAGTGAGGGAGGAGCTGGTATCTGATAGTGGGACAGACTGTGTGTTAGTGAGTGAGGAGCTGGTATCTGAGTGTGGGACAGGCTGTGAGTTAGTGAGGGAGGAGCTGGTATCGGAGAGTGGGACAGGCTGTGTGTTAGTGAGGGAGGAGCTGGTATCTGAGAGTGGGACAGGCTGTGTGTTAGTGAGGAAGGAGCTGGTATCTGAGAGTGGGACAGGCTGTGTGTTAGTGAGGGAGGAGCTGGTATCGAAGAGTGGGACAGGCTGTGAGTTAGTGAGGGAGGAGCTGGTATCTGAGAGTGGGACAGGCTGTGTGTTAGTGAGGGAGGAGCTGGTATCAGAGATTGGGACTGGCTGTGTGTAAGTGAGTGATGAGATGGTAGCTGAGAGTGGGACAGGCTGTGTGTTGTGAGGGAGAAGCTGGTATCTGAGTGTTGGACAGGCTGTGCATTAGTGAGGGAGGAGCTGGTACCTGAGAGTGGGAAAGGCTGTGTTAGTGAGGGAGGAGCTTGTATCTGAGAGTGGGTCAGGCTGTGTGTTAGTGAGGGCAGAGCTGGTATCTGAGAGTGGGCCAGGCTGTTTGTTAGTGAGAGAGGAGCTGGTATCTGAGAGTGGGACAGGCTGTGTGTTAGTGAGGGAGGAACTGCTATCTGAGACTGCGACAGGCTGTGTGTTAGTGAAGGAGGAGCTGGTACCTGAGATTGGGACAGGCTTTGTTATTGAGGGAGGAGCTGGTTTCGGAGAGTGGGACAGGCTGTGTGTTAGTGAGGGAGGAACTGGTATCTGAGAGAGGGACCGGCTGTGTGTGAGTGAGGGAGGAGCTGGTATCTGAGTGTGGGACAGGGTGTGTTTTAGTGAGGGAGGAGCTGGTATCTGAGAGTGGGACAGGCTGTGTGTTAGTGAGGGAGGAGCTGGTATCTGAGAGTGGGACAGGCTGTGTGTTAGTGATGGAGGAGCTGGTATCAGAGATTGGGACTGGCTGTGTGTTAGTGAGGGAGGAGCTGGTACTTGAGAGTAGGACAGGCTGTGTGTTAGTGAGGGAGGAGCTGGTATCTGAGTGTGGGACAGGCTGTGTGTAAGTGAGTGAGGAGCTGGTATCTGAGATTGCAATAGGCTGTGTGTTAGTGAGGGAGGAGCTGGTATCTGAGAGTGGGACAGGCTGTGTTAGTGAGGGAGGAGCTGGTATCTGAGAGTGGGAGAGGCTTTGTGTTAGTGAGAGAGGAGCTGGTATCTGAGAGTGGGACAGGCTGTGTGTGAGTGAGAGAGGAGCTGGTATCTGCGAGTGGGACAGGCTGTGTGTGAGTGAGGGAGGAGCTGGTATCTGAGAGTGGGACAGGCTGTGTGTTAGTGAGGGACGAGCTTGCATCTGAGAGTGGGACAGGCTGTGTTAGTGCGGGAGGAGCTGGGATCTGAGAGTGGGACAGGCTGTGTGTTAGTGAGTGAGGAGCTGGTATCTGCGAGTGGGACAGGCTGTGTGTGAGTGAGGGAGGAGCTGGTATCTGAGAGTGGGACAGGCTGTGTGTTAGTGAGGGACGAGCTTGCATCTGAGAGTGGGACAGGCTGTGTTAGTGCGGGAGGAGCTGGGATCTGAGAGTGGGACAGGCTGTGTGTTAGTGAGTGAGGAGCTTGTATCTGAGAGTTGGATAGGCTGTGTGTTAGTGAGGGACGATCTGGTATCTGAGAGTGGGACAGGTTCTGTGTTAGTGAGGGAGGAGCTGGTATCTGAGAGTGGCTTAGGCTGTGTGTTAGTGAGTGAGGAGCTGGTATCTGACTGTGGGACAGGCTGTGAGTGAGTGAGGGAGGAGCTGGTATCGGAGAGTGGGACAGGCTGTGTGTTAGTGAGGGAAGAGCTCTTATCTGAGAGTGGGACAGGCTGTGTGTTAGTGAGGGAGGAGCTGGTATCTGAGAGCGGGACAGGCTGTATGTTTGTGAGGGAGGAGCTGGAGTCAGAGATTGGGACTGGCTGTGTGTTAGTGAGGGAAGAGATGGTACCTGAGAGTAGGACAGCTGTGTGTTAGTGATAGAAGAGCTGGTATCTGAGATTGGGACAGGCTGTGTGTTAGTGAGGGAGGAGCTGGTATCTGAGAGTGGGACAGGCTGTGTGTTTGTGAGGGAGGAGCTGGTATCTGAGAGTGGGACAGGCTGTGTGTTAGTGAGGGAGGAGCTGGTATCTGAGAGTGGGACAGGCTGTGTGTTAGTGAGGGAGGAGCTGGTACTTGAGAGTAGGACAGGCTGTGTGTGAGTGAGTGAGGAGCTGGTATCTGAGAGTGGGACAGGCTGTGTGTTAGTGAGGGAGGTGCTGGTAACTGCGAGTGGGACTGGCTGTGCTTTAGTGAGGGAGGAGCTCGTATCTGAGAGTGGGTCTGGCTGTGTGTTAGTGATGGAGGAGCTGGTATCTGAGAGTGGGACAGGCTGTGTGTTAGTGAGGGCAGAGCTGGTATCTGAGAGTGGGACAGGCTGTGTTTTAGTGAGGGAGGAGCTGGTAGCTGAGAGTTGGACTGGCTGTGCGTTAGTGAGGGAGGAGCTCGTATCTGAGAGTGGGTCTGGCTGTGTGTTAGTGAGGGAGGAGCTGGTACCTGAGAGTGGGACAGGCTGTGTGTTTGTGAGGGAGGAGCTGGTATCTGAGAGTGGGACAGGATGTGTGTTAGTGAGGGAGGAGCTGGTATCTGGGACTGGGACAGGCTGTGTGTGAGTGAGCGAGGAGCTGGTATCTGAGACTGGGACAGGCTGTGTGTTATTGAGGGAGGAGCTGGTATCTGAGAGTGCGACAGGTTTTGTGTTAGTGAGGGAGGAGCTGGTATCTGAGAGTGGGACAAGCTATGTATTAGTGAGGGAGGAGCTGGTATCTGAAAGTGTGAAAGGCTCTGCGTGAGGGAGTGAGGAGCAGGTATCTGAGAGTGGGGCAGGCTGTGTATTAGTGAGGGAGAATCTCGTATCTGAGTGTGCGACAGGCTGTGTGTTAGTGAGGGAGGAGCTGGTATCTGAGATTGCAATAGGCTGTGTGTTAGTGAGGGAGGAGCTGGTATCTGAGAGTGGGACAGGCTGTGTGTTAGTGAGTAAGGAGCTGGTATCTGAGAGTGGGATAGGCTGTTAGTGAGGGACAATCTGGTATCTGAGAGTGGGACAGGCTGTGTATTAGTGAGGGGGGAGCTGGTATCTGAGAGTAGGACAGGCTGTATGTGAGTGAGAGAGGAGCTGGTAACTGCAACTGGGACAGGCTGTGTGTGAGTGAGGGAGGAGCTGGTATCTGAGATTGGGACAGGCTGTGTGTTAGTGAGTGAGGAGCTTGTATCTGAGAGTGTGGGATGGGCTGTGTGTTGGTGCGGGAGGGGCTTTTATCTGAGAGTGGGACAGGCTGTGTGTTAGTGAGCGTCGTTGTCGTATATGAGAGTGGGACAGGCTGTGTGTTACTGCGGGAGATGATGGTATCTGAGAGTGGGACAGGCTGTGTGTTAGGGAGGGAGGAGCTGGTATCTGAGCGTGTGAAAGGCTCTGTGTGAGGGTGGGAGGTGCTGGTATTGAGAATGGGACAGGCTGTGTTTTAGTGAGGGAGGAGCTGGTATCTGAGAGTGGGACAGGCTGTGTGTTAGTGAGGGAGGAACTGTTATCTGAGACTGCGACAGGCTGTGTGTTAGTGAAGGAGGAGCTGGTACCTGAGATTGGGACAGGCTTTGTTATTGAAGGAGGAGCTGGTATCTGAGAGTGGGACAGGCTGTGTGTTAGTGAGGGATGAGCTTGTATCTGAGAGTGGGACAGGCTGTGTTATTGTGGGATGAGCTGGTATCTGAGAGTGGGACAGGCTGTGTGTTAGTGAGGGAGGAGCTGGTATCTGAGAGTGGGACTGGCTGTGCTTTAGTGAGGGAGGAGCTGGTATCTGAGTGTGGGACAGGGTGTGTTTTAGTGAGGGAGGAGCTGGTATCTGAGAGTGGGACAGGCTGTGTGTAGGTGAGGGAGGTGCTGGTATCTGAGAGTGGGACAGGCTGTGTGTTAGTGAGGAAGGAGCTGGTATCTGAGAGTGGGAGAGGCTTTGTGTTAGTGAGAGAGGAGCTGGTATCTGAGAGTGGGACAGGCTGTGTGTTAATGAGGGAGGAGCTGGTATCTGAGAGTGGGACAGGCTGTGTGTTAGTGAGTAAGGAGCTGGTATCTGAGAGTGGGATAGGCTGTTAGTGAGGGACGATCTGATATCTGAGAGAGGGACAGGCTGTGTATTAGTGAAGTGGGAGCTGGTATCTGAGAGTGGGACAGGCTGTGTGTGAGTGAGGTAGGAGCTGGTTATCTGAGAGTGGGACAGGCTGTGAGTTAGTGAGTGAGGAGCTTGTATCTGAGAGTGTGGGATGGGCTGTGTGTTGGTGCGGGAGGGGCTTTTATCTGAGAGTGGGACAGGCTGTGTGTTAGTGAGGGAGGAGATGGTATCTGAGAGTGGGACAGGCTGTGTGTTAGTGAGGGAGGACCTGGTATCTGAGAGTGTGAAAGGCTCTGTGTGAGGGTGGGAGGTGCTGGTATTGAGAATGGGACAGGCTGTGTTTTAGTGAGGGAGGAGCTGGTATCTGAGAGAGGGACAGGCTGTGTGTAATTGAGGGAGGAGCTAGTATCTGATAGTGGGATGGGCTGTTTGTTGTTGAGGGAGGGGCTGTTATTAGTGATTGGGACAGGTGGTGTGTTAGTGAGGTAGGAGATGGTATGTGTGAGTGGGACGTGCTGTGTGTTAGTGAGGAAGGAGCTGGTATCTGAGAGTTGTGCCAGGCTGTGTGTTACTGAGGGAGGAGCTGCTATCTGAGACTGCGACAGGCTGTGTGTTAGTGAAGGAGGAGCTGGTACCTGAGATTGGGACAGGCTTTGTTATTGAGGGAGGAGCTGGTATCTGAGAGTGGGACAGGCTGTGTGTTAGTGAGGGAGGAGCTGGTATCTGAGAGTGGGACAGGCTGTGTGTAATTGAGGGAGGAGCTGGTATCTGATAGTGGGAGGGGCTGTTATTAGTGATTGGGACAGGTGGTGTGTTAGTGAGGTAGGAGATGGTATGTGTGAGTGGGACGTGCTGTGTGTTAGTGAGGGAGGAGCTGCTATCTGAGACTGCGACAGGCTGTGTGTTAGTGAAGGAGGAGCTGGTACCTGAGATTGGGACAGGCTTTGTTATTGAGGGAGGAGCTGGTATCTGAGAGTGGGACAGGCTGTGTGTTAGTGAGGGAGGAGCTGGTATCTGAGTGCGGGACAGGCTGTGTGTTAGTGAAAGAGGAGCTGGTATCTGAGAGTGGGACAGGCTGTGTGTTAGTGAGGGAGGAGCTGGTATCTGAGAGTGGGACAGGCTCTGTGTAAGTGAGGGAGGAGCTGGTATCAGAGAGTGGGACAGGCTGTGTGTTAGTGAGGGAGGAGCTGGTATCTGAGAGTGTGACAGGCTGTGTGTTAGTGAGGGAGGAGCTGGTATCTGAGAGTGGGACAGGCTGTGTGTTAGTGAGGGAGGAGCTGGTATCTGAGAGTGGGACAGGCTGTGTGTTAATGAGGGTCTACGTGGTATCTGAGAGTGGGACAGGCTGTGTGTTAGTGAGGGAGGAGCTGGTATCTGAGAGTGGGACAGGCTGTGTGTTAGTGAGGGAGGAGCTGGTATCTGAGGGTGGGACAAGCTGTGTGTTAGTGAGGGAGGAGCTGGTATCTGAGAGTGGGACAGGCTGTGTGTTAGTGAGGGAGGAGCTGGTATCTGAGAGTGCGACAGGCTGTGTGTTAGTGAGGTAGGAGCTGGTATCTGAGAGTGGGACAGGCTGTGTGTTAGTGAGGGATGAGCTGGTATCTGAGAGTGGGACAGGCTGTGTGTTAGTGAGGGAGGAGCTGGTATCTGAGAGTGTGGGATGGGCTGTGTGTTGGTGCGGGAGGGGCTTTTATCTGAGAGTGGGACAGGCTGTGTGTTAGTGAGGGTTGTTCTCGTATATGAGAGTGGGACAGGCTGTGTGTTAGTGAGGGAGGAGATGGTATCTGAGAGTGGGACAGGCTGTGTGTTAGTGAGGGAGGAGCTGGTATCTGAGAGTGGGACAGGCTGTGTGTAATTGAGGGAGGAGCTGGTATCTGATAGTGGGATGGGCTGTTTGTTGTTGAGGGAGGGGCTGTTATTAGTGATTGGGACAGGGGGTGTGTTAGTGAGGTAGGAGATGGTATGTGTGAGTGGGACGTGCTGTGTGTTAGTGAGGAAGGAGCTGGTATCTGAGAGTGTGCCAGGCTGTGTGTTACTGAGGGAGGAGCTGCTATCTGAGACTGCGACAGGCTGTGTGTTAGTGAAGGAGGAGCTGGTACCTGAGATTGGGACAGACTTTGTTATTGAGGGAGGAGCTGGTATCTGAGAGTGGGATAGGCTGTGTGTTAGTGAGGGAGGAGCTGGTATCTGAGAGTGGGACAGGCTGTGTGTAATTGAGGGAGGAGCTGGTATCTGATAGTGGGAGGGGCTGTTATTAGTGATTGGGACAGGTGGTGTGTTAGTGAGGTAGGAGATTGTATGTGTGAGTGGGACGTGCTTAGTGAGGAAGGAGCTGGTATCTGAGAGTGTGCCAGGCTGTGTGTTACCGAGGGAGGAGCTGCTATCTGAGACTGCGACAGGCTGTGTGTTAGTGAAGGAGGAGCTGGTATCTGAGAGTGGGACAGGCTGTGTGTTAGTGAGGGAGGAGCTGGTATCTGAGTGTGGGACAGGCTGTGTGTTAGTGAAGGAGGAGCTGGTATCTGAGAGTGGGACAGGCTGTGTGTTAGTGAGGGAGGAGCTGGGATCTGAGAGTGGGACAGGCTGTGTGTAAGTGAGGGAGGAGCTGGTATCAGAGAGTGGGACAGGCTGTGTGTTAGTGAGGGAGGAGCTGGTATCTGAGAGTGTGACAGGCTGTGTGTTAGTGAGGGAGGAGCTGGTATCTGAGAGTGGGACAGGCTGTGTGTTAGTGAGGGAGGAGCTGGTATCTGAGAGTGGGACAGGCTGTGTGTTAGTGAGAGAGTACGTGGTATCTGAGAGTGGGACAGGCTGTGTGTTAGTGAGGGAGGAGCTGGTATCTGAGAGTGGGACAGGCTGTGTGTTAGTGAGGGAGGAGCTGGTATCTGAGGGTGGGACAAGCTGTGTGTTAGTGAGGGAGGAGCTGGTATCTGAGAGTGGGACAGGCTGTGTGTTAGTGAGGGAGGAGCTGGTATCTGAGAGTGCGACAGGCTGTGTGTTAGTGAGGTAGGAGCTGGTATCTGAGAGTGGGACAGGCTGTGTGTTAGTGAGGGAGGAGCTGGTATCTGAGAGTGTGGGATGGGCTGTGTGTTGGTGCGGGAGGGGCTGTTATTAGTGATTGGGACAGGGGGTGTGTTAGTGAGGTAGGAGATGGTATGTGTGAGTGGGACGTGCTGTGTGTTAGTGAGGAAGGAGCTGGTATCTGTGTGTGTGCCAGGCTGTGTGTTACTGAGAGAGGAGCTGCTATCTGAGACTGCGACAGGCTCTGTGTTAGTGAAGGAGGAGCTGGTACCTGAGATTGGGACAGGCTTTGTTATTGAGGGAGGAGCTGGTATCTGAGAGCGGGACCGGCTGTGTGTTAGTGAGGGAGGAGCTGGTATCTGAGAGTGGGACAGGATGTGTGTTAGTGAGGGAGGAGCTGGTATCAGAGAGTGGGACAGGCTCTGTTAGTGAGGGAGGAGCTGGTATCTGAGAATGGGACAGGCTGTGTGTTAGTGAGAGAGGAGCTGGTATCTGAGAGTGGGACAGGCTGTGTGTTAGTGAGGGAGGAGCTGGTATCTGAGAGTGGGACAAGCTATGTATTAGTGAGGGAGGAGCTGGTATCTGAGAGTGGGACAGGCTGTGTGTTAGTGAGGGAGGAGCTGGTATCTGAGAAAGGGACAGGCTGTGTGTTAGTGAGGGAGGAGCTGGTATCTGAGAGTGGGACAGGCTGTGTGTTAGTGAGGGAGGAGCTGGTAACTGCGACTGGGACAGGCTGTGTGTTAGTGAGGGAGGAGCTGGTATCTGAGAGTGGGACAGGCTGTGTGTGAGTGAGGTTGGAGCTGGTATGGGAGAGTGGGACAGGCTGTGTGTTAGTGAGGGAGGAGCTAGTACCTGAGAGTGGCACAGGCTGTGTGTTAGTGAGGGAGGAGCTGGTACCTGAAAGTGGGACAGGCTGTGTGTTAGTGAGGGAGGAGCTGGTATCTGAGTGTGGGACAGGCTGTGTGTTATTGAGGGAGGAGCTGGGATCTGAGAGTGGGACAGGCTGTGTGTAAGTGAGGGAGGAGCTGGTATCAGAGAGTGGGACAGGCTGTGTGTTAGTGAGGGAGGAGCTGGTATCTGAGAGTGGGACAGGCTGTGTGTTAGTGAGGGAGGAGCTGGTATCTGAGAGTGGGACAGGCTGTGTGTTATTGAGAGAGGAGCTGGTATCTGAGAGTGGGACAGGCTGTGTGTTAGTGAGGGAGGACCTGGTATCTGAGAGTGTGAAAGGCTCTGTGTGAGGGTGGGAGGTGCTGGTATTGAGAATGGGACAGGCTGTGTTTTAGTGAGGGAGGAGCTGGTATCTGAGAGTGTGACAGGTGGTGTGTTAGTGAGGAAGGAGCTGGTATCCGAGATTGGGACACGCTGTGTGTTAGTGAGGGATGAGCTGGTATCTGAGAGTGGGACAGGCTGTGTGTTAGTGAGGGAGGAGCTGGTATCTGAGAGTGGGACAGGCTGTTTGTAATTGAGGGAGGAGCTGGTATCTGATAGTGGGATGGGCTGTTTGTTGTTGAGGGAGGGGCTGTTATTAGTGATTGGGACAGGGGGTGTGTTAGTGAGGTAGGAGATGGTATGTGTGAATGGGACGTGCTGTGTGTTATTCAGAGAGGAGCTCGTATCTGAGAGTGGGACAGGCTGTGTGTTAGTGAGGGAGGAGCTGGGATCTGAGAGTGGGACAGGCTGTGTGTTAGTGAGGGAGGAGCTGGTATCTGAGAGTGGGACAGGCTGTGTGTTAGTGAGGGAGGAGCTTCTATCTGAGAGTGGGACAGGCTGTGTTAGTGAGGGAGGACCTGGTATCTGAGATTGGGACAGGCTGTGTGTTAGTGAGGGAGGAGCTGGTATCTGAGAGTGCGACAGGCTGTGTGTTAGTGAGGTAGGAGCTGGTATCTGAGAGTGGGACAGGCTGTGTGTTAGTGAGGGAGGAGCTGGTATCTGAGAGTGGGACAGGCTGTGTTAGTGCGGGAGGAGCTGGTATCTGAGAGTGGGACAGCCTGTGTGTTAGTGAGGGAGGAGCTGGTATCTGAGAGTGGGACAGGCTGTGTTAGTGCGGGAGGAGCTGGTATCTGAGAGTGGGACAGGCTGTATGTTAGTGAGGGAGGAGCTGGTATCTGAGAGTGGGACAGGCTGTGTGTTAGTGAGGGAGGAGCTGGTATCTGAGAGTGGGACAGGCTGTGTTAGTGCGGGAGGAGCTGGTATCTGAGAGTGGGACAGGCTGTGTGTTAGTGAGGGAGGAGCTGGTATCTGAGAGTGCGACAGGCTGTGTGTTAGTGAGGGAGGAGCTGGTATCTGAGAGTGGGACAGGCTGTGTGTTAGTGAGGGATGAGCTGGTATCTGAGAGTGGGACAGGCTGTGTGTTAGTGAGGGAGGAGCTGGTATCTGAGAGTGGGACAGGCTGTGTGTAATTGAGGGAGGAGCTGGTATCTGATAGTGGGATGGGCTGTTTGTTGTTGAGGGAGGGGCTGTTATTAGTGATTGGGACAGGGGTTGTGTTAGTGAGGTAGGAGATGGTATGTGTGAATGGGACGTGCTGTGTGTTATTGAGAGAGGAGCTGGTATCTGAGAGTGGGACAGGCTGTGTGTTAGTGAGGGAGGAGCTGGTATCTGAGTGTGGGACAGGCTGTGTGTTAGTGAGGGAGGAGCTGGTATCTGAGATTGGGACAGGCTGTGTGTTAATGAGGGAGGAGCTGGTATCTGAGAGTGGGACAGGCTGTGTGTTAGTGAGGGATGAGCTGGTATCTGAGAGTGGGACAGGCTGTGTGTTAGTGAGGGAGGAGCTGGTATCTGAGATTGGGACAGGCTGTGTGTTAATGAGGGAGGAGCTGGTATCTGAGAGTGCGACAGGCTGTGTGTTAGTGAGGGAGGAGCTGGTATCTGAGAGTGGGACAGGCTGTGTGTTAGTGAGGGAGGAGCTGGTACCTGAGAGTGGGACAGGCTGTGTTAGTGAGGGAGGAGCTGGTATCTGAGAGTGGGACAGGCTGTGTGTTAGTGAGGGAGGAGCTGGTATCTGAGAGTGCGACAGGCTGTGTGTTAGTGAGGTAGGAGCTGGTATCTGAGAGTGGGACAGGCTGTGTGTTAGTGAGGGAGGAGCTGGTATCTGAGAGTGTGGGATGGGCTGTGTGTTGGTGCGGGAGGGGCTTTTATCTGAGAGTGGGACAGGCTGTGTGTTAGTGAGGGTTGTTCTCGTATCTGAGAGTGGGACAGGCTGTGTGTTAGTGAGGGAAGAGATGGTATCTGAGAGTGGGACAGGCTGTGTGTTAGTGAGGGAGGAGCTGGTATCTGAGAGTGGGACAGGCTGTGTGTAATTGAGGGAGGAGCTGGTATCTGATAGTGGGATGGGCTGTTTGTTGTTGAGGGAGGGGCTGTTATTAGTGATTGGGACAGGGGGTGTGTTAGTGAGGTAGGAGATGGTATGTGTGAGTGGGACGTGCTGTGTGTTAGTGAGGAAGGAGCTGGTATCTATGTGTGTGCCAGGCTGTGTGTTACTGAGGGAGGAGCTGCTATCTGAGACTGCGACAGGCTGTGTGTTAGTGAAGGAGGAGCTGGTACCTGAGATTGGGACAGGCTTTGTTATTGAGGGAGGAGCTGGTACCTGAGAGCGGGACCGGCTGTGTGTTAGTGAGGGAGGAGCTGGTATCTGAGAGTGGGACAGGATGTGTGTTAGTGAGGGAGGAGCTGGTATCAGAGTGGGACAGGCTCTGTTAGTGAGGGAGGAGCTGGTATCTGAGAATGGGACAGGCTGTGTGTTAGTGAGAGAGGAGCTGGTATCTGAGAGTGGGACAGGCTGTGTGTTAGTGAGGGAGGAGCTGGTATCTGAGAGTGGGACAAGCTATGTATTAGTGAGGGAGGAGCTGGTATCTGAGAGTGGGACAGGCTGTGTGTTAGTGAGGGAGGAGCTGGTATCTGAGAAAGGGACAGGCTGTGTGTTAGTGAGGGAGGAGCTGGTATCTGAGAGTGGGACAGGCTGTGTGTTAGTGAGGGAGGAGCTGGTAACTGCGACTGGGACAGGCTGTGTGTTAGTGAGGGAGGAGCTGGTATCTGAGAGTGGGACAGGCTGTGTGTGAGTGAGGTTGGAGCTGGTATGGGAGAGTGGGACAGGCTGTGTGTTAGTGAGGGAGGAGCTAGTACCTGAGAGTGGCACAGGCTGTGTGTTAGTGAGGGAGGAGCTGGTACCTGAAAGTGGGACAGGCTGTGTGTTAGTGAGGGAGGAGCTGGTATCTGAGTGTGGGACAGGCTGTGTGTTAGTGAGGGAGGAGCTGGGATCTGAGAGTGGGACAGGCTGTGTGTAAGTGAGGGAGGAGCTGGTATCAGAGAGTGGGACAGGCTGTGTGTTAGTGAGGGAGGACCTGGTATCTGAGAGTGTGAAAGGCTCTGTGTGAGGGTGGGAGGTGCTGGTATCTGAGAATGGGACAGGCTGTGTGTTAGTGAGAGAGGAGCTGGTATCCGAGATTGGGACAGGCTGTGTGTTAGTGAGGGATGAGCTGGTATCTGAGAGTGGGACAGGCTGTGTGTTAGTGAGGGAGGAGCTGGTATCTGAGAGTGGGACAGGCTGTTTGTAATTGAGGGAGGAGCTGGTATCTGATAGTGGGATGGGCTGTTTGTTGTTGAGGGAGGGGCTGTTATTAGTGATTGGGACAGGGGGTGTGTTAGTGAGGTAGGAGATGGTATGTGTGAATGGGACGTGCTGTGTGTTATTCAGAGAGGAGCTCGTATCTGAGAGTGGGACAGGCTGTGTGTTAGTGAGGGAGGAGCTGGGATCTGAGAGTGGGACAGGCTGTGTGTTAGTGAGGGAGGAGCTGGTATCTGAGAGTGGGACAGGCTGTGTGTTAGTGAGGGAGGAGCTTCTATCTGAGAGTGGGACAGGCTGTGTTAGTGAGGGAGGACCTGGTATCTGAGATTGGGACAGGCTGTGTGTTAGTGAGGGAGGAGCTGGTATCTGAGAGTGCGACAGGCTGTGTGTTAGTGAGGTAGGAGCTGGTATCTGAGAGTGGGACAGGCTGTGTGTTAGTGAGGGAGGAGCTGGTATCTGAGAGTGGGACAGGCTGTGTTAGTGCGGGAGGAGCTGGTATCTGAGAGTGGGACAGCCTGTGTGTTAGTGAGGGAGGAGCTGGTATCTGAGAGTGGGACAGGCTGTGTTAGTGCGGGAGGAGCTGGTATCTGAGAGTGGGACAGGCTGTATGTTAGTGAGGGAGGAGCTGGTATCTGAGAGTGGGACAGGCTGTGTGTTAGTGAGGGAGGAGCTGGTATCTGAGAGTGGGACAGGCTGTGTTAGTGCGGGAGGAGCTGGTATCTGAGAGTGGGACAGGCTGTGTGTTAGTGAGGGAGGAGCTGGTATCTGAGAGTGCGACAGGCTGTGTGTTAGTGAGGGAGGAGCTGGTATCTGAGAGTGGGACAGGCTGTGTGTTAGTGAGGGATGAGCTGGTATCTGAGAGTGGGACAGGCTGTGTGTTAGTGAGGGAGGAGCTGGTATCTGAGAGTGGGACAGGCTGTGTGTAATTGAGGGAGGAGCTGGTATCTGATAGTGGGATGGGCTGTTTGTTGTTGAGGGAGGGGCTGTTATTAGTGATTGGGACAGGGGTTGTGTTAGTGAGGTAGGAGATGGTATGTGTGAATGGGACGTGCTGTGTGTTATTGAGAGAGGAGCTGGTATCTGAGAGTGGGACAGGCTGTGTGTTAGTGAGGGAGGAGCTGGGATCTGAGAGTGGGACAGGCTGTGTGTTAGTGAGGGAGGAGCTGGTATCTGAGAGTGGGACAGGCTGTGTGTTAGTGAGGGAGGAGCTGGTATCTGAGAGTGGGACAGGCTGTGTTAGTGAGGGAGGACCTGGTATCTGAGATTGGGACAGGCTGTGTGTTAATGAGGGAGGAGCTGGTATCTGAGAGTGCGACAGGCTGTGTGTTAGTGAGGTAGGAGCTGGTATCTGAGAGTGGGACAGGCTGTGTGTTAGTGAGGGAGGAGCTGGTACCTGAGAGTGGGACAGGCTGTGTTAGTGAGGGAGGAGCTGGTACCTGAGAGTGGGACAGGCTGTGTGTTAGTCAGGGAGGACCTGGTATCTGAGATTGGGACAGGCTGTGTGTAAGAGAGGGAGGAGCTGGTATCTGAGATTGGGACAGGCTGTGTGTTAGTGAGGGAGGAGCTGGTATCTGAGAGTGGGACAGGCTGCGTTTTAGTGAGAGAGGAGCTGGTATCTGAGAGTGCGACAGGCTGTGTGTTAGTGAGGTAGGAGCTGGTATCTGAGAGTGGGACAGGCTGTGTGTTAGTGAGGGAGGAGCTGGTATCTGAGGGTGGGACAGGCTGTGTGTTAGTGAGGGAGGAGCTGGTATCTGAGAGTGGGACAGGCTGTGTGTTAGTGAGGGAGGAGCTGGTATCTGAGGGTGGGACAGGCTGTGTGTCAATGAGGGAGGAGCTGGTATCTGAGAGTGGGACAGGCTGTGTGTTAGTGAGGGAGGAGCTGGTATCTGAGAGTGGGACAGGCTGTGTGTTAGTGAGGGAGGAGCTGGTATCTGAGAGTGGGACAGGCTGTGTTAGTGCGGGAGGAGCTGGTATCTGAGAGTGGGACAGGCTGTTTGTTAGTGAGGGAGGAGCTGGTATCTGAGAGTGGGACAGGCTGTGTGTTAGTGAGGGAGGAGCAGGTATCTGAGAGTGGGACAGGCTGTGTGTTAGTGAGGGAGGAGCTGGTATCTGAGAGTGGGACAGGCTGTGTGTTAGGGAGGAGCTGGTATCTGAGAGTGGGACAGGCTGTGTGTTAGTGAGGGAGGAGCTGGTATCTGAGAGTGGGACAGGCTGTGTGTTAGTGAGGGAGGAGCTGGTATCTGAGGGTGGGACAGGCTGTTTGTTAGTGAGGGAGGAGCTGCTATCTGAGAGTGGGACAGGCTGTATGTTAGTGAGGGAGGAGCTGGTATCTGAGAGTGGGACAGGCTGTGTGTTAGTGAGGGAGGAGCTGGTATCTGAGAGTGGGACAGGCTGGGTGTTAGTTGTGTCTGAGAATGGGGAAGAATTTACAATCTCATACTCTGTATCGCAGTGTGATTTCACCCCATTACCTTGGCAGATTCAGGCAGTTGTTTTGCCACCAGCTGGTCACTGGTGCTGCGCAGGAAGTCGACACTCGCTCTGCAGGCGTGGAGCAGGGACTCCAGACGCTGTAAGACAGGAGAAATGCTGTCAGTTCCTTCGACTCCTGTGGATTTTTTGCCTCGTGTCGCTGGGCGGTTGACCTGGTTGACCGGTCAATCAGTCGGACGTTTCCAATCGCACGGAAATCAGCAAGCTCACTCCACTCCCCCATGTGTCTGGGTGACTGAGACAGTGAGGGCGGGGCGACAGTGTGAGACCGACACTCCGAGGTATCAGTGACAAATTGAGGTGACGCAAACTCGCGCACCTTTCCCGGGAGTTTTTCATGGCTGCAGGGCGATCTGATAAATGTTTCCAGCTATCGGTCCAACCAGCAGGGACAATGTGTTCGGGCTGGCGAGACTGGAACACGGGGTCGCAGCCTCAGGGATCAGAGGCAGGATTTTCGCGCTCTCACCCCACCCCCCCACCCCGAGAGTTGCAGATGATGGGAACTCTCTCCTGCAAACTGCAAGTGACACTCGATCAGACGTTGAACCTGAACCTGCGGCTCATCAGATCCGTCTGAACCAATTATATTGAGGGGTACGTTGAAAGGGGGGCCTGCGCGTTTAAGCCTCCCGTCAGTCGTCATTTCATTGAGTGGGGGAATAGACTCGAGGGGCCGAATGGCCTCTTGTTCCTGAGCTGCTTCTGACACTCCCTCTCCATCCTCCCTCGTCCACTCCTGCCCTCTCACACTCCTTCCCCTCCCACCCTCTCGCACTCCCTCCCGTCCCTCCCTTGTCCAATCCCTCCCCTCCATCCCTCTCGCCCTCCTTCCCCTCCCATCCTCTCGCCCTCCCTCCCGCCCTCCCCTCACACCCTCCCTCCGCGCTATCTCGCTCTCCCTCCACTCCCCACCCTCTCGCACTCCCTCCCCTCCCCTCCCTCACTCGCCCGGTCCCTCCCCTCCTCTCCCTCTTAAACCCCCTCCCTCCCTCCAACACTGCCACCCACTTACACTCACTCCCATCCTGCCCTCGCTCACTCCCTCCCCTCCCCCTTACACTCCCTCCCCTCCCTCCTTTTTCCACTCTCTCCCCTTTTGCCCTCTTAAGCTCACTCCTGTCCCTCCCTCGCTTGTCCACTCCCGCCCACTCACAGTCATAGATGTGTCAGCAATGACCATCTCCAACAAGAGAGAATCTAACCATCGCCCATTGACGTTCAATGGGCATTACCATCACTGAATCCCCCACTGTCAACATCCTGGGGGTTACCATTGACCAGAAACTGAACTGGACCAGCCATATAAATGCTGCGGCTACAAGAGCAGGTCAGTGGCTGGGATTCCTGCGGAGAGTCACACACCTCCTGACTCCCCCCCAAAGCCTGTCCACCATCTACAAGGCACAAGTCAGGAGTGCGATGGGATACTCCCCCCACTTGCCTGGATGAGTGCGGCTCCCACAACACTCGAGAAGCTCGACACCGTCCAGGACAAAGCAGCCCCCGCTCGATCGGCACCCAATCCACCAACATTCACTCCCTCCACCACCGACGCACAGTGGCAGCAGTGTGTGTACCATCTACAAGATGCACCGCAGCAACTCACCGAGGCTCCTTCGACAGCACCTTCCAAACCCACGACCGCTACCATCTAGAAGGACGAGGGCAGCAGACGCACGGGGAACACCCCCACCTGGAAGTTCCCCTCCGAGCCGCACTCGCCATCCCGACTTGGAAACATATCGGCCGTTCCGTCACTGTCACCGGGTCAAAATCCTGGGGAAACTCCCTCCCTAACATCGCAGTGGGTGTACCTACACCACAGGGGACTGCAGCGGCTCAGCCGCCACCTTCTCAAGGGGGCAATTAGGGATGGGGCGATAAATGCTGGGCTAGTGTTGTATCCCGTGAATAAATTTTAAAAAAGCGTACGGACACAATGGGTTGGGTTACTTCCAGGTGAGGGGTGATCTCACCCTGTACGCTGAGACGAACCTCCACACTGCACTGACCGAGACTCAGTGAGTGGGACGTTGGGCAGTGAGGTCAAACCGCTTGAGAGAGCGGTGACCTGGCCAGGATTGACAGGAACGACGACCCAATCACTTTCCGCTATGCCCATCCGGCCCACTGCTGGGAGCAACTAACTCAGCACACCCTGGAGGGGACCTTCATAAGAAGTGGGCAGGGACAGCACTTATTGCCCAACCCTAAGTGCCCTGGTTAGAGTCAACCACATCGTTGACTGGGTCTGAATTCCCAAGATTTCCCTTCCCTAAAGCGACATTAGTGAGCCAGATGTCCTTTTACCACAATTCACGGTTATCATCAGGCTTTTAATTGTGGTTATTTATTGAGCTCCATCTGGCAGGGTTCGAACCCTGGAGCCCAGAACACGACCCTGGATCTCTGGACTATTAGTCCAGTGCGAATACCACTACACACTCTACCTGGGCCCACCGACCTCCGCGGACCTCGGCTGGCCAGCAGGAGGTGCTGCTCCTGCCTTAGGCTCTGGGACCCTGCACGAGGTACTCACCAGCCGATAGCGAATCCACTTCTCGTTGCTGTACGAGAAGCTTCCGGAGAAAGATTGCGTCAACTGGGCGGGTTCCACATGTTTGTGAAGGCTCCGGAGAGACGTCAGGATATCCACCTGCGGGCAGGACCATAACACAGCATAAAAGCAGAGCGCAGTTCCCTCTACACTGTCCCCATCAAACACTCCCAGGACAGGGACAGCACGGGGTTAGATACAGAGAAAATCTCCCTCTACACTGTCCCCATCAAACACACCCAGGACAGGTACAGCACGGGGTTAGATACAGAGTAAAGCTCCCTCTACACTGTCCCCATCAAACATTCCCAGGACAGGTACAGCACGGGGTTAGATACAGAGTAAAGCTCTCTCTACACCGTCCCCATCAAACACTCCCAGGACAGGTACATCGCGGGGTTAGATACAGAGTAAAGCTCCCTCTACACTGTCCCCATCAAACACACCCAGGACAGGTACAGCGCGGGGTTAGATACAGAGTAAAGCTCCCTCGACACTGTCCCCATCAAACACTCCCAGGACAGGTACAGCACGGGGTTAGATACAGAGTAAAGCTCCCTCTACACAGTTCCCATTAAACACTCCCAGGACAGGTACAGCACGGGGTTCAATACAGAGTAAAGCTCCCTCTACACCGTCCCCATCAATGACTCCCAGGACAGGTACAGCACGGGGTTAGATGAAAGGTATAGCTCACTCTACAGTGTCCCCATGAAACAGTCCCAGGACAGCTACTGCATGGGGTTACATGCAGGGTAAAGCTCCCTCTTCAATGTCCCCATCAAACACTCCCAGCACAGGTACAGAACAGGGTTAGATACAGAGTAAAGCTCCCTCTACACCGTCCCCATCAAACACTCCGAGGACAGGTACAGCACAGGGTTAGATATAGAGTAAAGCTCCCTCTACACTGTCCCCATCAATGACTCCCAGGACAGGTACAGCATGGGGTTAGACAAAACGTAAAGCTCACTCTACAGTGTCCCCATGAAACAGTCCCAGGACAGGTAAAGCATGGGGTTACATGCAGGGTAAAGCTCCCTCTCCAATGTCCCCATCAAACACTCCCAGATAGGGTACAACATGGGGATAGATACAGAGTAATTCTCCATCTACAATGTCCACATCAAACACTCAAATGGCAGGTATAGCACAAAGTGAGATACAGAGTAAAGCTCCCTCTACACTGTCCCCATCAAACACTCCCAGGACAGGTACAGCACGGGGTTAGATACAGAGTAAAGCTCCCTCTACACTGTCCCCATCAAACACTCCCAGGACAGGTACAGCACGGGGTTAGAAACAGGGAAAAGCTCCATCTGCACTGTCTTCATCAAACACTCCCAGGGCAGGTACAGCATGGGGCTAGACACTGAGTAAAGCTCCCTCTACACTGTCCACCTCGAATATGCCCAGGCAAGGTAAAGCACGGGGTTAGTTAGAGAGTAAATCTCATTCTATGCTGTCCCGCTCAAACATTCCCAGGACAGGAACAGCACGGGGTTTGATAAAGAGTAAAGCTCCCTCTAGTGTCCCAATGAAACACTCCCAGGACAGGTACAGCACGGGGTTAGATAAAGAGTAAAGCTCCCTGTACACTGTCCCCATCAAACACTCCCAGGACAGGTACAGCACGTGGTTAGATACTGAGTAAAGCTCCCTCTGCACCGTCCCCATCAAAAACACTCCCAGGACAGGTACAGCATGGTGTTAGATACAGAGCAAAGCTCCCACTCCACTGTCCGCTTCTAACACCCCCAGGACAGGTAGAGCACTAGGTTAGATATAGAGTAAAGCTCCCTCTACACTGTCCCCATCAAACACTCCCAGGACAGGTACAGCACAGGGTTAGATACAGAGTAAAGCACCCTTTACATTGTCCCAATCAAACATTCCCAGGACAGGGACAGCACGGGGTTAGATACAAGGTAAAGCTCCCTCTAGTGTTCCCTTGAAATAGTCCCAGGACAGGTACAGCATGAGGTTAATTGAAGAGTAAATCTCCCTCTACACTGTCCCTATCAAACACTACCAGGACAGGTACAGCACGGGGTTAGATACAGAGTAAAGCTCCCAATACACTGTCCCCATCAAACACTCCCAGGACAGGTACAGCACGGGGTTAGATACAGAGTAAAGCTCTCTCTACACTGTACCCATCAAACACTCCCAGGACAGGTACAGCACAGGGTTAGATACAGAGTAAAGCTCTCTCTACACTGTACCCATCAAACACTGCCAGGAAATGTACAACATGGGTTTCGAAACAGGGTAAAGTTCCGTGTACGCTGTCCCCAACAATCTATCACAGGACAGATGCAGCATGTGGGTAGCTACAGAGTAAAGCTCCCTCTACACTGTCCCCATCAAACACTCCCAGGACAGGTACAGCACAGAGTTAGATACAGAGTAAAGCTCCCTCGACACGGTGCCCATCAAACACTCCCAGGACAGGTACAGCACGGGGTTAGATACAGAGTAAAGCTTTCTCTACACTGTACCCATCAAACGCTCCCAGGACAGGTACAGCACGGGGTTAGATACAGAGTAAAGCTCCCTCTACACTGTCCCCATCAAACACTCCCAGGACAGGTACAGCACGGAGTTAGATACAGAGTAAAGCTCCCTCTACACGGTGCCCATCAAACACTCCCAGGACAGGTACAGCACGGAGTTAGATACAGAGTAAGCTCCCACTACACCGTGCCCATCAAACACTCCCAGGACAGATACAGCACAGGGTTAGATACAGAGTAAATCTCCCTCTACACTGTCCCCATCAAACACTGCCAGGAAATGTACAACATGGGTTTCGAAACAGGGTAAAGTTCCATGTACGCTGTCCCCAACAATCTATCACAGGACAGATGCAGCATGTGGGTAGCTACAGAGTAAAGCTCCCTCTACACTGTCCCCATCAAAGACACCCAGGACAGGTACAGCACGGGGTTAGACGAAAGTTAAAGCTCACTCTACAGTGTCCCCATCAAACACTCCCAGAACAGGTACAACATGGGGATAGATACAGGGTAATTCTCCATCTACAATGTCCACATCATACACTCAAATGGCAGGTATAGCACAAAGTTAGATACAGAGTAAAGCTCCCTCTACACTGTCCCCATCAAACATTCCCAGGCCAGGTACAGCATGGCGTCAAGTGCAAAGTAAAGCTGCCTCTACACTGTCCCCATCAAACACTCCCAGCACAGGTAAAGCGCGGGGTTAGATACAGAGTGAATATACCTCTACACTGTCCCCATCAAACACTGCCAGGAAATATACAGCACGGGTTTCGATACAAGGTAAATCTCCGTTTACACTGTCCCCAACAATCTCTCTGAGGACAGGGGCAGCACGGGGTTAGATACAGAGTAAAGATCCCTCTACACTGTTCCCATCAAACAATCCAAGGACAGGTACAGCACGGGGTTAGATATAGAGTAAAGCTCCTTCTACAGCAACCGCATCACACACACCCAGGGCAGGTACAGCACGGGGATGGATAGCGAGTAAAGGTCCCTCTACGCCGTCCCCATCAAACACTCGCAGGACAAGTGCAGAACGGAGTTAGATACAGAGTAAAGCTCCCTCTACATTGTCTCCATCAATGACTCACAGGACAGGTACAGCACGGGGTCAGATGCAGAGTAAACCTCCCTCTAAACCAACCACATCAAACACTCCCAGGAGCATTTACAGCATGGGGTTAGATGCAGAGTAAAGCTCCCTCTGCACTGTCCCCATCAAACACTCCCAGGACAGGTACAGCACGGGGTTAGATACAGAGTAAAGCTCCCTCGACACGGTGCCCATCAAACACTCCCAGGACAGGTACAGCACGGGGTTAGATACAGAGTAAAGCTTTCTCTACACTGTACCCATCAAACGCTCCCAGGACAGGTACAGCACGGGGTTAGATACAGAGTAAAGCTCCCTCTACACTGTCCCCATCAAACACTCCCAGGACAGGTACAGCACGGAGTTAGATACAGAGTAAAGCTCCCTCTACACGGTGCCCATCAAACACTCCCAGGACAGGTACAGCACGGAGTTAGATACAGAGTAAGCTCCCACTACACCGTGCCCATCAAACACTCCCAGGACAGATACAGCACAGGGTTAGATACAGAGTAAATCTCCCTCTACACTGTCCCCATCAAACACTGCCAGGAAATGTACAACATGGGTTTCGAAACAGGGTAAAGTTCCATGTACGCTGTCCCCAACAATCTATCACAGGACAGATGCAGCATGTGGGTAGCTACAGAGTAAAGCTCCCTCTACACTGTCCCCATCAAAGACACCCAGGACAGGTACAGCACGGGGTTAGACGAAAGTTAAAGCTCACTCTACAGTGTCCCCATCAAACACTCCCAGAACAGGTACAACATGGGGATAGATACAGGGTAATTCTCCATCTACAATGTCCACATCATACACTCAAATGGCAGGTACAGCACGGGGTTAGATACAGAGTAAAGCTCACTCTACACTGTCCCCATCAAACACTCCCAGGGCAGGTACAGCATGGGGTTAGATACAGAGTAAAGCTCCCTCTACAGGGTGCCCATCAAACACTCCCAGGACAGGTACAGCACGGGTTTAGATACAGTAAGTCTCCCTCTACACTGTCCCCATCAAAGACTCCCAGGGCATGTACAACACGGTGATACAAAGCGTGTAAAGTTCCCACTGCACTGTCCCCATCAAACACTCCCAGGACAGGTACAGCACGGGGTTAGAAACAGAGTAAAGCTCCCTCTACACAGTTCCCATTAAACACACCCAGGACAGGTAGAGCTTGGGGATAGATACAGAGTAAAGCACCCTCTACACCGTCCCCATCAAACACTCCCAGGACAGGTACAGCATGAGGTTAGATACAGAGTAAAGCTTCCTCTACACTGTCCCCATCAAACACTCCCAGGACAGGTACAGCACGGGGTTAGACGAAAGGTATAGCTCACTCTACAGTGTCCCCAGGAAACAGTCCCAGGACAGCTACTGCATGGGGTTACATGCAGGGTAAAGCTCCCTCTCCAATGTCCCCATCAAACACTCCCAGCACAGGTACAGAACAGGGTTAGAAATAGAGTGAATCACATTCCACGCAGTCCCCATCAAACACTCCCAGGGCAGGTACAGCACGGGGTTAGATACAGAGTAAAGCTCCCTCTACACTGTCCCCATCAAACACTCCCAGGACAGGTACAGCATGGGGTTAGATACAGAGTAAAGCTCCCTCTACACCGTCCCCATCAAACACTCCGAGGACAGGTACAGCACAGGGTTAGATATAGAGTAAAGCTCCCTCTACACTGTCCCCATCAATGACTCCCAGGACAGGTACAGCATGGGTTTAGACAAAACGTAAAGCTCACTCTACAGTGTCCCCATGAAACAGTCCCAGGACAGGTACAGCATGGGGTTACATGCAGGGTAAAGCTCCCTCTCCAATGTCCCCATCAAACACTCCCAGAACAGGTACAACATGGGGATAGATACAGAGTAATTCTCCATCTACAATGTCCACATCAAACACTCCCAGCACAGGTAAAGTGCGGGGTTAGATACAGAGTGAATATACCTCTACACTGTCCCCATCAAACACTGCCAGGAAATATACAGCACGGGTTTCGATACAAGGTAAAGCTCCATTTACACTGTCCCCAACAATCTCTCAGAGGACAGGGGCAGCACGGGGTTAGATACAGAGTAAAGATCCCTCTACACTGTTCCCATCAAACAATCCAAGGACAGGTACAGCACGGGGTTAGATATAGAGTAAAGCTCCTTCTACAGCAACCCCATCACACACACCCAGGGCAGGTACAGCATGGGGATGGATAGCGAGTAAAGGTCCCTCTACGCCGTCCCCATCAAACACTCGCAGGACAAGTGCAGAACGGAGTTAGATACAGAGTAAAGCTCCCACTACGTTGTCTCCATCAATAACTCACAGGACAGGTACAGCACGGGGTTAGATACAGAGTAAAGCTCCCTCTACACTGTCCCCATCAAACACTCCCAGGACAGGTACAGCACGGGGTTAGATACAGAGTAAATCTCCCACTACACTGTCCCCTTCAAACACTCCCAGGACAGGTGCAGCACAGGGTTAGATACAGAGTAAAGCTCCCTCTACACTGGCCCCATCAAACACTCCCAGGACAGGTACAGCACGGGGTTAGATACAGAGTAAAGCTCCCTCTACACTGTCCCCATCAAACGCTCCCAGGACAGGGACAGCACGGGGTTAGATACAGAGTAAAGCTCCCTCTACACTGTCCCCATCAAACACTCCCAGGACAGGTACAGCTCGGTGTCGTATATAGTGTAATTCTCCCTCTACACTGTCCCCATCAAACGCTCCCAGGACAGGGACAGCACAGGGTTAGATACAGAGTAAAGCTCCCTCTACACTGTCCCCATCAAACACTCCCAGACAGGTTCAGCACGGGGTTAGATACAGAGTAAATCTCCCTCTACACTGTCCCCATCAAACAGTCCCAGGACAGGTACAGCACGGGGTTAGATACAGAGTAAAGCTCCCTCTACACTGTCCCCATCAAACACTCCCAGGACAGGTACAGCACGGGGTTAGATACAGAGTAAAGCTCCCTCTACACTGTCCCCATCAAACACTCCCAGGACAGGTACAGCACGGGGTTCGATACAGAGTAAAGCTCCCTCTACACTGTCCCCATCAAACACTCCCAGGACAGGTACAGCACGGGGTTAGATACAGAGTAAAGCTCACTCTACACTGTCCCCATCAAACACTCCCAGGGCAGGTACAGCATGGGGTTAGATACAGAGTAAAGCTCCCTCTACAGTGTGCCCATCAAACACTCCCAGGACAGGTACAGCACGGGTTTAGATACAGTAAGTCTCCCTCTACACTGTCCCCATCAAAGACTCCCAGGGCATGTACAACACGGTGATACAAAGCGTGTAAAGTTCCCACTGCACTGTCCCCATCAAACACTCCCAGGACAGGTACAGCACGGGGTTAGAAACAGAGTAAAGCTCCCTCTACACAGTTCCCATTAAACACACCCAGGACAGGTAGAGCTTGGGGATAGATACAGAGTAAAGCACCCTCTACACCGTCCCCATCAAACACTCCCAGGACAGGTACAGCATGAGGTTAGATACAGAGTAAAGCTTCCTCTACACTGTCCCCATCAAACACTCCCAGGACAGGTACAGCACGGGGTTCAATACAGAGTAAAGCTCCCTCTACACCGTCCCCATCAATGACTCCCAGGACAGGTACAGCACGGGGTTAGACGAAAGGTATAGCTCACTCTACAGTGTCCCCAGGAAACAGTCCCAGGACAGCTACTGCATGGGGTTACATGCAGGGTAAAGCTCCCTCTCCAATGTCCCCATCAAACACTCCCAGCACAGGTACAGAACAGAGTTAGAAATAGAGTGAATCACATTCCACGCAGTCCCCATCAAACACTCCCAGGGCAGGTACAGCACGGGGTTAGATACAGAGTAAAGCTCCCTCTACACTGTCCCCATCAAACACTCCCAGGACAGGTACAGCATGGGGTTAGATACAGAGTAAAGCTCCCTCTACACCGTCCCCATCAAACACTCCGAGGACAGGTACAGCACAGGGTTAGATATAGAGTAAAGCTCCCTCTACACTGTCCCCATCAATGACTCCCAGGACAGGTACAGCATGGGTTTAGACAAAACGTAAAGCTCACTCTACAGTGTCCCCATGAAACAGTCCCAGGACAGGTACAGCATGGGGTTACATGCAGGGTAAAGCTCCCTCTCCAATGTCCCCATCAAACACTCCCAGAACAGGTACAACATGGGGATAGATACAGAGTAATTCTCCATCTACAATGTCCACATCAAACACTCCCAGCACAGGTAAAGTGCGGGGTTAGATACAGAGTGAATATACCTCTACACTGTCCCCATCAAACACTGCCAGGAAATATACAGCACGGGTTTCGATACAAGGTAAAGCTCCATTTACACTGTCCCCAACAATCTCTCAGAGGACAGGGGCAGCACGGGGTTAGATACAGAGTAAAGATCCCTCTACACTGTTCCCATCAAACAATCCAAGGACAGGTACAGCACGGGGTTAGATATAGAGTAAAGCTCCTTCTACAGCAACCCCATCACACACACCCAGGGCAGGTACAGCATGGGGATGGATAGCGAGTAAAGGTCCCTCTACGCCGTCCCCATCAAACACTCGCAGGACAAGTGCAGAACGGAGTTAGATACAGAGTAAAGCTCCCACTACGTTGTCTCCATCAATAACTCACAGGACAGGTACAGCACGGGGTTAGATACAGAGTAAAGCTCCCTCTACACTGTCCCCATCAAACACTCCCAGGACAGGTACAGCACGGGGTTAGATACAGAGTAAATCTCCCACTACACTGTCCCCTTCAAACACTCCCAGGACAGGTGCAGCACAGGGTTAGATACAGAGTAAAGCTCCCTCTACACTGGCCCCATCAAACACTCCCAGGACAGGTACAGCACGGGGTTAGATACAGAGTAAAGCTCCCTCTACACTGTCCCCATCAAACGCTCCCAGGACAGGGACAGCACGGGGTTAGATACAGAGTAAAGCTCCCTCTACACTGTCCCCATCAAACACTCCCAGGACAGGTACAGCTCGGTGTCGTATATAGTGTAATTCTCCCTCTACACTGTCCCCATCAAACGCTCCCAGGACAGGGACAGCACAGGGTTAGATACAGAGTAAAGCTCCCTCTACACTGTCCCCATCAAACACTCCCAGACAGGTTCAGCACGGGGTTAGATACAGAGTAAATCTCCCTCTACACTGTCCCCATCAAACACTCCCAGGACAGGTACAGCACGGGGTTAGATACAGAGTAAAGCTCCCTCTACACTGTCCCCATCAAACACTCCCAGGACAGGTACAGCACGGGGTTAGATACAGAGTAAAGCTCCCTCTACACTGTCCCCATCAAACACTCCCAGGACAGGTACAGCACGGGGTTCGATACAGAGTAAAGCTCCCTCTACACTGTCCCCATCAAACACTCCCAGGACAGGTACAGCACGGGGTTAGATACAGAGTAAAGCTCACTCTACACTGTCCCCATCAAACACTCCCAGGGCAGGTACAGCATGGGGTTAGATACAGAGTAAAGCTCCCTCTACAGTGTGCCCATCAAACACTCCCAGGACAGGTACAGCACGGGTTTAGATACAGTAAGTCTCCCTCTACACTGTCCCCATCAAAGACTCCCAGGGCATGTACAACACGGTGATACAAAGCGTGTAAAGTTCCCACTGCACTGTCCCCATCAAACACTACCAGGACAGGTACAGCACGGGGTTAGAAACAGAGTAAAGCTCCCTCTACACAGTTCCCATTAAACACACCCAGGACAGGTAGAGCTTGGGGATAGATACAGAGTAAAGCACCCTCTACACCGTCCCCATCAAACACTCCCAGGACAGGTACAGCATGAGGTTAGATACAGAGTAAAGCTTCCTCTACACTGTCCCCATCAAACACTCCCAGGACAGGTACAGCACGGGGTTCAATACAGAGTAAAGCTCCCTCTACACCGTCCCCATCAATGACTCCCAGGACAGGTACAGCACGGGGTTAGACGAAAGGTATAGCTCACTCTACAGTGTCCCCAGGAAACAGTCCCAGGACAGCTACTGCATGGGGTTACATGCAGGGTAAAGCTCCCTCTCCAATGTCCCCATCAAACACTCCCAGCACAGGTACAGAACAGAGTTAGAAATAGAGTGAATCACATTCCACGCAGTCCCCATCAAACACTCCCAGGGCAGGTACAGCACGGGGTTAGATACAGAGTAAAGCTCCCTCTACACTGTCCCCATCAAACACTCCCAGGACAGGTACAGCATGGGGTTAGATACAGAGTAAAGCTCCCTCTACACCGTCCCCATCAAACACTCCGAGGAAGGTACAGCACAGGGTTAGATATAGAGTAAAGCTCCCTCTACACTGTCCCCATCAATGACTCCCAGGACAGGTACAGCATGGGTTTAGACAAAACGTAAAGCTCACTCTACAGTGTCCCCATGAAACAGTCCCAGGACAGGTACAGCATGGGGTTACATGCAGGGTAAAGCTCCCTCTCCAATGTCCCCATCAAACACTCCCAGAACAGGTACAACATGGGGATAGATACAGAGTAATTCTCCATCTACAATGTCCACATCAAACACTCCCAGCACAGGTAAAGTGCGGGGTTAGATACAGAGTGAATATACCTCTACACTGTCCCCATCAAACACTGCCAGGAAATATACAGCACGGGTTTCGATACAAGGTAAAGCTCCATTTACACTGTCCCCAACAATCTCTCAGAGGACAGGGGCAGCACGGGGTTAGATACAGAGTAAAGATCCCTCTACACTGTTCCCATCAAACAATCCAAGGACAGGTACAGCACGGGGTTAGATATAGAGTAAAGCTCCTTCTACAGCAACCCCATCACACACACCCAGGGCAGGTACAGCATGGGGATGGATAGCGAGTAAAGGTTCCTCTACGCCGTCCCCATCAAACACTCGCAGGACAAGTGCAGAACGGAGTTAGATACAGAGTAAAGCTCCCACTACGTTGTCTCCATCAATAACTCACAGGACAGGTACAGCACGGGGTTAGATACAGAGTAAAGCTCCCTCTACACTGTCCCCATCAAACACTCCCAGGACAGGTACAGCACGGGGTTAGATACAGAGTAAATCTCCCACTACACTGTCCCCTTCAAACACTCCCAGGACAGGTGCAGCACAGGGTTAGATACAGAGTAAAGCTCCCTCTACACTGGCCCCATCAAACACTCCCAGGACAGGTACAGCACGGGGTTAGATACAGAGTAAAGCTCCCTCTACACTGTCCCCATCAAACGCTCCCAGGACAGATACAGCACGGGGTTAGATACAGAGTAAAGCTCCCTCTACACTGTCCCCATCAAACACTCCCAGGACAGGTACAGCTCGGTGTCGTATATAGTGTAATTCTCCCTCTACACTGTCCCCATCAAACGCTCCCAGGACAGGGACAGCACGGGGTTAGATACAGAGTAAAGCTCCCTCTACACTGTCCCCATCAAACACTCCCAGACAGGTTCAGCACGGGGTTAGATACAGAGTAAATCTCCCTCTACACTGTCCCCATCAAACAGTCCCAGGACAGGTACAGCACGGGGTTAGATACAGAGTAAAGCTACCTCTACACTGTCCCCATCAAACACTCCCAGGACAGGTACAGCACGGGGTTAGATACAGAGTAAAGCTCCCTCTACACTGTCCCCATCAAACACTCCCAGGACAGGTACAGCACGGGGTTAGATACAGAGTAAAGCTCCCTCTACACTGTCCCCATCAAACACTCCCAGGACAGGTACAGCACGGGGTTAGATACAGAGTAAAGCTCCCTCTACACTGTCCCCATCAAACACTCCCAGGGCAGGTACAGCACGGGGTTAGATACAGAGTAAAGCTCCCTCTACACTGTCCCCATCAAACACTCCCAGACAGGTTCAGCACGGGGTTAGATACAGAGTAAAGCTCCCTCTACACTGTCCCCATCAAACACTCCCAGGACAGGTACAGCACGGGGTTAGATACAGAGTAAAGCTCCCTCTACACTGTCCCCATCAAACACTCCCAGGACAGGTACAGCTCGGTGTCGTATATAGTGTAATTCTCCCTCTACACTGTCCCCATCAAACACTCCCAGGACAGGTACAGCACGGGGTTAGATACAGAGTAAAGCTACCTCTACACTGTCCCCATCAAACACTCCCAGGACAGGTACAGCACGGGGTTAGATACAGAGTAAAGCTCCCTCTACACTGTCCCCATCAAACACTCCCCGGACAGGTACAGCACGGGGTTAGATACAGAGTAAAGCTCCCTCTACACTGTCCCCATCAAACACTCCCAGGACAGGTACAGCACGGGGTTAGATACAGGGTAAAGCTCCCTCTACACCGTCCCCATCAATGACTCCCAGGACAGGTACAGCACGGGGTTAGACGAAAGGTATAGCTCACTCTACAGTGTCCCCATGAAACAGTCCCAGGACAGCTACTGCATGGGGTTACATGCAGGCTAAAGCTCCCTCTCCAATGTCCCCATCAAACACTCCCAGCACAGGTACAGAACAGGGTTAGAAATAGAGTGAATCACATTCCACGCAGTCCCCATCAAACACTCCCAGGGCAGGTACAGCATGGGGTTAGATACAGAGTAAAGCTCCCTCTACACTGTCCCCATCAAACACTCCCAGGACAGGTACAGCATGGGGTTAGATACAGAGTAAAGCTCCCTCTACACCGTCCCCATCAAACACTCCGAGGACAGGTACAGCACAGGGTTAGATATAGAGTAAAGCTCCCTCTACACTGTCCCCATCAATGACTCCCAGGACAGGTACAGCATGGGTTTAGACAAAACGTAAAGCTCACTCTACAGTGTCCCCATGAAACAGTCCCAGGACAGGTACAGCATGGGGTTACATGCAGGGTAAAGCTCCCTCTCCAATGTCCCCATCAAACACTCCCAGAACAGGTACAACATGGGGATAGATACAGAGTAATTCTCCATCTACAATGTCCACATCAAACACTCCCAGCACAGGTAAAGTGCGGGGTTAGATACAGAGTGAATATACCTCTACACTGTCCCCATCAAACACTGCCAGGAAATATACAGCACGGGTTTCGATACAAGGTAAAGCTCCATTTACACTGTCCCCAACAATCTCTCAGAGGACAGGGGCAGCACGGGGTTAGATACAGAGTAAAGATCCCTCTACACTGTTCCCATCAAACAATCCAAGGACAGGTACAGCACGGGGTTAGATATAGAGTAAAGCTCCTTCTACAGCAACCCCATCACACACACCCAGGGCAGGTACAGCATGGGGATGGATAGCGAGTAAAGGTCCCTCTACGCCGTCCCCATCAAACACTCGCAGGACAAGTGCAGAACGGAGTTAGATACAGAGTAAAGCTCCCACTACGTTGTCTCCATCAATAACTCACAGGACAGGTACAGCACGGGGTTAGATACAGAGTAAAGCTCCCTCTACACTGTCCCCATCAAACACTCCCAGGACAGGTACAGCACGGGGTTAGATACAGAGTAAATCTCCCACTAAACTGTCCCCTTCAAACACTCCCAGGACAGGTGCAGCACAGGGTTAGATACAGAGTAAAGCTCCCTCTACACTGGCCCCATCAAACACTCCCAGGACAGGTACAGCACGGGGTTAGATACAGAGTAAAGCTCCCTCTACACTGTCCCCATCAAACGCTCCCAGGACAGATACAGCACGGGGTTAGATACAGAGTAAAGCTCCCTCTACACTGTCCCCATCAAACACTCCCAGGACAGGTACAGCTCGGTGTCGTATATAGTGTAATTCTCCCTCTACACTGTCCCCATCAAACGCTCCCAGGACAGGGACAGCACGGGGTTAGATACAGAGTAAAGCTCCCTCTACACTGTCCCCATCAAACACTCCCAGACAGGTTCAGCACGGGGTTAGATACAGAGTAAATCTCCCTCTACACTGTCCCCATCAAACAGTCCCAGGACAGGTACAGCACGGGGTTAGATACAGAGTAAAGCTACCTCTACACTGTCCCCATCAAACACTCCCAGGACAGGTACAGCACGGGGTTAGATACAGAGTAAAGCTCCCTCTACACTGTCCCCATCAAACACTCCCAGGACAGGTACAGCACGGGGTTAGATACAGAGTAAAGCTCCCACTACACTGTCCCCATCAAACACTCCCAGGACAGGTACAGCACGGGGTTAGATACAGAGTAAAGCTCCCTCTACACTGTCCCCATCAAACACTCCCAGGGCAGGTACAGCACGGGGTTAGATACAGAGTAAAGCTCCCTCTACACTGTCCCCATCAAACACTCCCAGACAGGTTCAGCACGGGGTTAGATACAGAGTAAAGCTCCCTCTACACTGTCCCCATCAAACACTCCCAGGACAGGTACAGCACGGGGTTAGATACAGAGTAAAGCTCCCTCTACACTGTCCCCATCAAACACTCCCAGGACAGGTACAGCTCGGTGTCGTATATAGTGTAATTCTCCCTCTACACTGTCCCCATCAAACACTCCCAGGACAGGTACAGCACGGGGTTAGATACAGAGTAAAGCTACCTCTACACTGTCCCCATCAAACACTCCCAGGACAGCTACAGCACGGGGTTAGATACAGAGTAAAGCACCCTCTACACTGTCCCCATCAAACACTCCCCGGACAGGTACAGCACGGGGTTAGATACAGAGTAAAGCTCCCTCTACACTGTCCCCATCAAACACTCCCAGGACAGGTACAGCACGGGGTTAGATACAGGGTAAAGCTCCCTCTACACCGTCCCCATCAATGACTCCCAGGACAGGTACAGCACGGGGTTAGACGAAAGGTATAGCTCACTCTACAGTGTCCCCATGAAACAGTCCCAGGACAGCTACTGCATGGGGTTACATGCAGGCTAAAGCTCCCTCTCCAATGTCCCCATCAAACACTCCCAGCACAGGTACAGAACAGGGTTAGAAATAGAGTGAATCACATTCCACGCAGTCCCCATCAAACACTCCCAGGGCAGGTACAGCACGGGGTTAGATACAGAGTAAAGCTCCCTCTACACTGTCCCCATCAAACACTCCCAGGACAGGTACAGCATGGGGTTAGATACAGAGTAAAGCTCCCTCTACACCGTCCCCATCAAACACTCCGAGGACAGGTACAGCACAGGGTTAGATATAGAGTAAAGCTCCCTCTACACTGTCCCCATCAATGACTCCCAGGACAGGTACAGCATGGGTTTAGACAAAACGTAAAGCTCACTCTACAGTGTCCCCATGAAACAGTCCCAGGACAGGTACAGCATGGGGTTACATGCAGGGTAAAGCTCCCTCTCCAATGTCCCCATCAAACACTCCCAGAACAGGTACAACATGGGGATAGATACAGAGTAATTCTCCATCTACAATGTCCACATCAAACACTCCCAGCACAGGTAAAGTGCGGGGTTAGATACAGAGTGAATATACCTCTACACTGTCCCCATCAAACACTGCCAGGAAATATACAGCACGGGTTTCGATACAAGGTAAAGCTCCATTTACACTGTCCCCAACAATCTCTCAGAGGACAGGGGCAGCACGGGGTTAGATACAGAGTAAAGATCCCTCTACACTGTTCCCATCAAACAATCCAAGGACAGGTACAGCACGGGGTTAGATATAGAGTAAAGCTCCTTCTACAGCAACCCCATCACACACACCCAGGGCAGGTACAGCATGGGGATGGATAGCGAGTAAAGGTCCCTCTACGCCGTCCCCATCAAACACTCGCAGGACAAGTGCAGAACGGAGTTAGATACAGAGTAAAGCTCCCACTACGTTGTCTCCATCAATAACTCACAGGACAGGTACAGCACGGGGTTAGATACAGAGTAAAGCTCCCTCTACACTGTCCCCATCAAACACTCCCAGGACAGGTACAGCACGGGGTTAGATACAGAGTAAATCTCCCACTACACTGTCCCCTTCAAACACTCCCAGGACAGGTGCAGCACAGGGTTAGATACAGAGTAAAGCTCCCTCTACACTGGCCCCATCAAACACTCCCAGGACAGGGACAGCACGGGGTTAGATACAGAGTAAAGCTCCCTCTACACTGTCCCCATCAAACGCTCCCAGGACAGGGACAGCACGGGGTTAGATACAGAGTAAAGCTCCCTCTACACTGTCCCCATCAAACACTCCCAGGACAGGTACAGCTCGGTGTCGTATATAGTGTAATTCTCCCTCTACACTGTCCACATCAAACGCTCCCAGGACAGGGACAGCACAGGGTTAGATACAGAGTAAAGCTCCCTCTACAGTGTCCCCATCAAACACTCCCAGACAGGTTCAGCACGGGGTTAGATACAGAGTAAATCTCCCTCTACACTGTCCCCATCAAACAGTCCCAGGACAGGTACAGCACGGGGTTAGATACAGAGTAAAGCTACCTCTACACTGTCCCCATCAAACACTCCCAGGACAGGTACAGCACGGGGTTAGATACAGAGTAAAGCTCCCTCTACACTGTCCCCATCAAACACTCCCAGGACAGGTACAGCACGGGGTTAGATACAGAGTAAAGCTCCCTCTACACTGTCCCCATCAAACACTCCCAGGACAGGTACAGCACGGGGTTAGATACAGAGTAAAGCTCACTCTACACTGTCCCCATCAAACACTCCCAGGGCAGGTACAGCATGGGGTTAGATACAGAGTAAAGCTCCCTCTACAGGGTGCCCATCAAACACTCCCAGGACAGGTACAGCACGGGTTTAGATACAGTAAGTCTCCCTCTACACTGTCCCCATCAAAGACTCCCAGGGCATGTACAACACGGTGATACAAAGCGTGTAAAGTTCCCACTGCACTGTCCCCATCAAACACTCCCAGGACAGGTACAGCACGGGGTTAGAAACAGAGTAAAGCTCCCTCTACACAGTTCCCATTAAACACACCCAGGACAGGTAGAGCTTGGGGATAGATACAGAGTAAAGCACCCTCTACACCGTCCCCATCAAACACTCCCAGGACAGGTACAGCATGAGGTTAGATACAGAGTAAAGCTTCCTCTACACTGTCCCCATCAAACACTCCCAGGACAGGTACAGCACGGGGTTCAATACAGAGTAAAGCTCCCTCTACACCGTCCCCATCAATGACTCCCAGGACAGGTACAGCACGGGGTTAGACGAAAGGTATAGCTCACTCTACAGTGTCCCCAGGAAACAGTCCCAGGACAGCTACTGCATGGGGTTACATGCAGGGTAAAGCTCCCTCTCCAATGTCCCCATCAAACACTCCCAGCACAGGTACAGAACAGGGTTAGAAATAGAGTGAATCACATTCCACGCAGTCCCCATCAAACACTCCCAGGGCAGGTACAGCACGGGGTTAGATACAGAGTAAAGCTCCCTCTACACTGTCCCCATCAAACATTCCCAGGACAGGTACAGCATGGGGTTAGATACAGAGTAAAGCTCCCTCTACACCGTCCCCATCAAACACTCCGAGGACAGGTACAGCACAGGGTTAGATATAGAGTAAAGCTCCCTCTACACTGTCCCCATCAATGACTCCCAGGACAGGTACAGCATGGGTTTAGACAAAACGTAAAGCTCACTCTACAGTGTCCCCATGAAACAGTCCCAGGACAGGTACAGCATGGGGTTACATGCAGGGTAAAGCTCCCTCTCCAATGTCCCCTTCAAACACTCCCAGAACAGGTACAACGTGGGGATAGATACAGAGTAATTCTCCATCTACAATGTCCACATCAAACACTCCCAGCACAGGTAAAGTGCGGGGTTAGATACAGAGTGAATATACCTCTACACTGTCCCCATCAAACACTGCCAGGAAATATACAGCACGGGTTTCGATACAAGGTAAAGCTCCATTTACACTGTCCCCAACAATCTCTCAGAGGACAGGGGCAGCACGGGGTTAGATACAGAGTAAAGATCCCTCTACACTGTTCCCATCAAACAATCCAAGGACAGGTACAGCACGGGGTTAGATATAGAGTAAAGCTCCTTCTACAGCAACCCCATCACACACACCCAGGGCAGGTACAGCATGGGGATGGATAGCGAGTAAAGGTCCCTCTACGCCGTCCCCATCAAACACTCGCAGGACAAGTGCAGAACGGAGTTAGATACAGAGTAAAGCTCCCACTACGTTGTCTCCATCAATAACTCACAGGACAGGTACAGCACGGGGTTAGATACAGAGGAAAGCTCCCTCTACACTGTCCCCATCAAACACTCCCAGGACAGGTACAGCACGGGGTTAGATACAGAGTAAATCTCCCACTACACTGTCCCCTTCAAACACTCCCAGGACAGGTGCAGCACAGGGTTAGATACAGAGTAAAGCTCCCTCTACACTGGCCCCATCAAACACTCCCAGGACAGGTACAGCACGGGGTTAGATACAGAGTAAAGCTCCCTCTACACTGTCCCCATCAAACGCTCCCAGGACAGGGACAGCACGGGGTTAGATACAGAGTAAAGCTCCCTCTACACTGTCCCCATCAAACACTCCCAGGACAGGTACAGCTCGGTGTCGTATATAGTGTAATTCTCCCTCTACACTGTCCCCATCAAACGCTCCCAGGACAGGGACAGCACGGGGTTAGATACAGAGTAAAGCTCCCTCTACACTGTCCCCATCAAACACTCCCAGACAGGTTCAGCACGGGGTTAGATACAGAGTAAATCTCCCTCTACACTGTCCCCATCAAACAGTCCCAGGACAGGTACAGCACGGGGTTAGATACAGAGTAAAGCTACCTCTACACTGTCCCCATCAAACACTCCCAGGACAGGTACAGCACGGGGTTAGATACAGAGTAAAGCTCCCTCTACACTGTCCCCATCAAACACTCCCAGACAGGTTCAGCACGGGGTTAGATACAGAGTAAAGCTCCCTCTACACTGTCCCCATCAAACACTCCCAGGACAGGTACAGCACGGGGTTAGATACAGAGTAAAGCTCCCTCTACACTGTCCCCATCAAACACTCCCAGGACAGGTACAGCACGGGGTTAGATACAGAGTAAAGCTCCCTCTACACTGTCCCCATCAAACACTCCCAGACAGGTTCAGCACGGGGTTAGATACAGAGTAAAGCTCCCTCTACACTGTCCCCATCAAACACTCCCAGGACAGGTACAGCACGGGGTTAGATACAGAGTAAAGCTCCCTCTACACTGTCCCCATCAAACACTCCCAGGACAGGTACATCACGGGGTTAGATACAGAGTAAAGCTCCCTCTACACTGTCCCCATCAAACACTCCCAGGACAGCTACAGCACAGGGTTAGATACAGAGTAAAGCTCCCTCTACACTGTCCCCCATCAAACACTCCCAGGACAGGTACAGCACGGGGTTAGATACAGAGTAAAGCTCCCTCTACACTGTCCCCATCAAACACTCCCAGGACAGGTACAGCACGGGGTTAGATACAGAGTAAAGCTCCCTCTACACTTTCCCCATCAAACTTAGTGACAGCAAGTAAGTGACAGCCATTCGCTGACTCATTCTTCAGGGCAATGCCCCTACCAATCAAGAATCCAGATGCCAGCCAATCAGCACTCTCTTCTCATACCATATAAATTATTGTTTTCCCCTCATATTGGTGTTCCTGATGAGTGCAGGATGAAAAACTTTGACATGTCTCCTTTCTCAGCAATAATTAGGAAAGCTAATAAAATGTTATCATTTATTGCAAGGGGAATTGAACATTACAGAGGCTATGCTTCCATTTTTACTGGGCATTGCTCAGACCACATCTGGAGCACTGTGTACAGTATCGGTCTCCTTATTTAAGGAAGGATGTAAATGCATTGGAAACAGTTCAGAGAAGG
>JANJGN010001808.1:32500-50000 GCA_026770705.1 Isurus oxyrinchus | reverse complement strand
CACACACACAGACATACGCAGACACACACACACACAGACACACACACACACAGACATATGCAGACACACAGACATATGCAGACACACACAAACACAGACATATGCAGACACACACACACAGACACACACACACACAGACATCCGCAGACACACACACAAACACACAGACAGACACAGACACACGCACAGAGACACACGCACTCACAGACACACGCACTCACAGACACACGCACTCACAGACACACACACACACACAGACACACACACACACACAGACACACACACACACACACACACAAACACACATACACAGACAAACACACACACAAACACACATACACAGACAAACACACAGACACAGACACACAAACACACAGACAGACACACACACAGACAGACACACACAGACACAGACACACATACACAGACAGACAAACACACACACACAGAAACACACACACACAGACACACACACACACAGACACACACACACACACAGACACACACACACACACACAGACACACACACACACACAGACACACACACACAGACACACACACACAGACACACACACACACAGACACACACACACACAGACACACACACACACACAGACACACACACACAGACACAGAGACAAACACACAGAGACAAACACACAGACACACATACAAACACACAGAGACAAACAAACACACACACACACACAGACAGAGACAAACATACTCACACACAGACAATAACACACACACACAGATAAACACACTCTCAAATATAAGACAAACACACTCATACACATAGACAAACACACACACAGACAGATAGATATACACACTCACATGCAGACACATACACACACACACACATAGACACACACTTATATACACACTGACATGCACACATACTGACACACACTCACACACACAGATACACACACACGCCTGTAGCTGTTCAATTGGTCAGTCGTGTCTCGGACACTAATTCTTTCCTGAGTGTCAACCTTTGGCTGAATGTGGGGGGAGGGGGAGGCGTGAGGGGGAGAGGTGAGGGGGAGAGGTGAGGGGGAGAGGTGAGGAGGAGGGGTAAGGGGGAGGGGTAAGGGGGAGGGGTAAGGGGCACGTGGGAGGGGGAGGGGTAAGGGAGAGGGGTATGGGGGAGGGGGAGAGGTATGGGGGAGGGGGAAGGGGAGAGAGAAGGGGGAGGGGAAGGGGGTGGAGGGGTGGTGGAGAGGGGGAAAGGTTGGGGGAGGGGTGGAGGGGTGGTGGGGGAGGGTGAAGGGTTGGGGATGGGGGAGGGGTGGTGGGGGAGGGGGAAGGGTTGGGGAAGGGGGGAGGGGTGGAGGGGTGGTGGGGGAGGGGGAAGGGTTGGGGGATGGGGGAAGGGGAAGTGGGGAGGGGGTTTGGGGAGGGGGTTGGGGGAAGGGGGAGGAGGGGAAGGGGAGGAGGGGGAAGGAGGGGAGGGGGAGGAGGGGGAAGGAGGGGAGGGGGAGGGGGTTGGGGGAAGGGGAGAGGGTAAGGGGGTTGGGGAAGGGGGGAGGGGGTTTGGGGGTGTTTGGGGAAGGGGGAGGAGGGGAAGGGGAGGAGGGGGAAGGAGGGGAGGGGGAGGGGGGTTGGGGGAAGGGGGGAGAGGGGGCAGGGGAGTGGAGGAAAGTGGGAGAGGGGGAAGGGGTTAGTGGAAGGGGGAAAGGGGTTTGCAGGAACAGGGGTTCGGGGTAGGGGGTCCAGGGTGGGCGACCGGAAATCCAGCAGAGGCTCCTCTGAAACCCTGGGCGAGGGGCGGGGCCTTTATCCCGGGCGATGGGCGGGGTCTTTATCCCGGGCGAGGGGCGGGGTCTTTATCCCGGGCGAGGGGCGGGACCTTTATCCCGGGCGAGGGGCGGGACCTTTATCCCGGGCGAGGGGCGGGACCTTTATCCCGGGCGAGGGGCGGGACCTTCCTCCCGGGCGAGGGGCGGGACCTTCCTCCCGGGCGAGGGGCGGGACCTTCCTCCCGGGCGAGGGGCGGGACCTTCCTCCCGGGCGAGGGGGGGGGTCTTCCTCCTGGACGTGGGGCGGGGTCTTCGGCCCGAGCCAGGGGTGGGACTTCGGCCCGGGTGAGGGGCGGGGCCTTTCCTCTTGGGTGAGGGGCGGGGCCTTCCTCCGGGGTGAGGGGCGGGGCCTTGCTCCGGGGTGAGGGGCGGGGCCTTCCTCCGGGGTGAGGGGCGGGGCCTTCCTCCGGGGTGAGGGGCGGGGCCTTCCTCCGGGGTGAGGGGCGGGGCCTTCCTCCGGGGTGAGGGGCGGGGCCTTCCTCCGGGGTGAGGGGCGGGGCCTTCCTCCGGGGTGAGGGGCGGGGCCTTCCTCCGGGGTGAGGGGCGGGGCCTTCCTCCGGGGTGAGGGGCGGGGCCTTCCTCCGGGGTGAGGGGCGGGGCCTTCCTCCGGGGTGAGGGGCGGGGCCTTCCTCCGGGGTGAGGGGCGGGGCCTTCCTCCGGGGTGAGGGGCGGGGCCTTCCTCCCGGGTGTGGGGCAGGGCCTCCCTCCCGGGTAGAGCGGCAGGACCAAACCTCCCACTCACCCTGGTTTCCTCGCCCGTCGGGCCGAGGTCTCGTTTCCACCCAGGCGGGCGCGGCAGCCGGCGGGCAGCAGATCCCCGCGCCTGCGCTTGGGTGGGGTGGGGTGGGGTTGGGGGGGGGGGGGGGGGGCGGTGGTGGGTAGGGACATGGGTTCGAATCCCTCCCATGGCAGCCGGCGGGATTTAAATCCAATTCGCAAAACCTGGGATTAGGAAGCCAGTTTCAGTCACAGGGACCGTGACCACCGTCGTCGATGGTTGTTAAAAAAAAACCATCTGGTTCACCCCTGTCCCTCTTTAGGGAAGGGGGAAATCTGCCACCCTTACCCCGGTCTGGCCTACAAGTGGATGCCAGACAGCAGCACACCTCCCACCACCACACCCCCCCGCAACACAACACAACACAGCGACGTGGCCGACTCTTAATTCGCCCCCACCCTCTGAAGTGGCCGAGCGAGACACTCAGTTCAAGGGGGCAATTAGGGACGGGATGGGGGGTAGGGGTTGGGTGGGGTGGGGTGGGGGCATCAAATGCTGGGGCCTCGCCAGTGACCCAGTGACGCCCCTCAACCCCGCCCCATGTAACCATTTAAACAATGGATCCAGAGCCCTGCTGTTGTGGGGGTGTGGGGTGTGGGGTGTGGCGTGTGGTGTGTGGGTGTGGGGTGTGGGAGTGGGGACAGGGACGGGGGCAGGGGGGTGGAAGGGGGGAAGGAAGCCTGCCCCTCCTACCCAGCCTGGGCTGACTCAGACGTGACTCAAGTCCCATGTCACAGCGGCTGACTCCGCCGGCTCCCCTCGAGGTGGAGCCCGTGTCCCCGTGTCACTGAGACCGACCCACCCCCACGACACGCACCACATCCCCCCATCCCACCCCACCCATACGATACCCCGTCACCATAAGCTTCGTGGTCCTCACCAGGAAGATGTGGAGGGCTCTGAAGAGGACAGCGGCAGGCCAGCAGTCATGAGCATCTATCAGGACCCTAAGGCCCAGGTTCTGCGTCTCCTTTCTGCAGAGGTGGGGGGGAAAGCAAAGGAAGGGCTGATATGAGAATGCCTGGCGGGGGGGTGGGGGGGGGGGGGGGGGCGGTGGGGTGAGGGTGGGGTTGGGGGAGGGGGAGGGGTTAGGGCAGACAAGTGGCTGGGGGAAGTGAGGAAGGGGGAGATGAAGAGTGGAGGAGGAGAGAGAAGTGAAGGAGAACAAGTGAGAGAGAGAGAGGCAGACAGCTGGGGAGAGACGAGCAGACACACAAAGAGGGCAAGAGCAGGAGGTAAGGAGAGGGCCAGAGACGAGGATAGACATGGACAAAGATGGAGATAGACTACCAACATCCTGGGGGTTACCATTGACCAGAAACTGAACTGGACCAGCCATATAAATACTGCGGCTACAAGAGCAGGTCAGAGGCTGGGAATCCTGCGGAGACTCACTCACCTCCTGACTCCCCCAAAGCCTGTCCACCATCGACAAGGCACAAGTCAGGAGTGTGATGGGACACTCCCCCCACTTGCCTGGATGAGTGCGGCTCCCACAATCCTCGAGAAGCTCGACACCGTCCAGGACAAAGCAGCCCCCGCTCGATCGGCACCCCATCCACCAACATTCACTCCCCACACCACCGATGCACAGTAGCAGCAGTGTGTGTACCATCTACAAGATGCACCGCAGCAACTCACCGAGGCTCCTTCGACAGCACCTTCCAAACCCACGGCCGCTACCGTCTAGAAGGACGAGGGCAGCAGACGCACGGGGAACACCCCCACCTGGAAGTTCCCCTCCGAGCCGCACTCACCATCCCGGCTTGGAAATATATCGGCCGTTCCTTCACTGTCGCCGCGTCAAAATCCTGGGAACTCCCTCCCTAACAGCACGGTGGGTGTACCTACACCACAGGGACAGCAGCGGCTCAAGGAGGCGGCTCACCCACCACCACCTTCTCAAGGGGGCAATTAGGGATAGGGAATAAATGCCCACTTCCCGTGAATGAATAAAAAGGGCTTTGGAACAGGACGAGGCCATTGGGCCCCTCAAGACTGTCGCGCTGTTTAATGAGATCATGGTGGATCTGAAGCCATGCACCTTGGCTCCTGCAACCCATAATAAGATTGGCCATAGGAAAACCTATTGATTGCAGATTCACAAGTAATTAAACCGAGCCAGCATCTAAAGCTTTATGCAGGAGAGAGTTCCACACCCGACAACGAAAGGGAGAAAGAGAGACACATACTAAATGAGGTCGCGTGAAGGACAGACAGAAAGAGAGAGAGAGAGAGAGAGAGAGAAGAGAGATGCAACAATAGTCAGAGACAGAAAGGGTCAAGCTGAGAGAGGTGGAGTGAGAGATACAGAGAAAGAGAGTGAAGGAGAGAGAGAGACATGAACATACTCAGACAGACGGAGGGAAGGATAGAGAGAGGGAGAGACTGAAAAAGAGGGAATGAGAAAGAGAGAGTGAGAAATAATTTAACTCTGGGAGATGATGTTAAATTGATGGGGTCAAATTTTACTATCCATTATGTCAGTGGAAGACAAATTAAATATTGTTCAATTCACATCATCACCCAGTTAAAAAGTACCCGAGAGACAAACGGGGTCCCTGACGGAGAGACTCCCTCTTTAAAAGGGGTCCCTGACAGAGAGAGACTCCCTCTTTAAAAGGGGGTCCCTGACGGAGAGAGACACCCTCTTCAAAAAGGGGGTCCCTGACGGAGAGACTCCCCCTTTAAAAGGGGTTTCCTAACGGAGAGAGACTCCCTCTTTAAAAGGGGTCCCTGACGGAGAGACTCCCTCTTTAAAAGGGGTCCCTGACAGAGAGCGACTCCCTCTTTAAAAGGGGGTCCCTGATGTAGAGACTCCCTCTTTAAAAGGGGTCCCTGACAGAGAGACTCCCTCTTTAAAAGGGGGTCCCTGACGGAGGGACTCCCTCTTTAAAAGGGGTCCCTGACGGAGAGACTCCCTCTTTAAAAGGGGGTACGTGACAGAGAGAGAGTCCCTCTTTAAAAGGGGTCCCTGACAGTGAGACTCCCTCTTTAAAAGGGGTCCCTGACGGAGAGACTCCCTCTTTAAAAGGGGGTCCCTGACAGAGAGAGAGACTCCCTCTTTAAAAGGGGGTCCCTGACAGGGAGAGACTCCCTCTTTAAAAGGGGGTCCCTGACAGAGAGACTCCCTCTTTAAAAGGGGGTCCTTGTCGGAGAGACTGTCTTTCCAAGCGATTCTTGAGGCTGATGGTCTGTATAGTGCGCTGACACCTGCTTCCCAGATATCCTTACTTTGAGATGGTATAGTAGTAAATCAGAATCCTGGCTACTTCCGTGCTTGTACACTTGGGGGTCTCCCAGATGGCACTCTTTGTCGTCACGACAACCAAGGCTCGGCCATTTCTGTCCCTGTTCCCTGAAAAGTGAAAGTACAATAAGATAACGAGACCTCTTTGGACAACGAGGAAGCTACTCAACACAGCTAACCAGACCGGACAGGGGTGCGCTATATCTAGTCAGACACGCCTCACAACAGCAGAGCCTGCACCACACTGGGGAGATCTCCCACGCTCTGGCCTCTACCCCCGAGACAACCCGAAGCAAGTTACATTCGTGCCACACAAGTGCCAGGCAATAACCATCTCCAACCAGAGAGAATCTAACCATCACATCTTGACGTTCAATGGGCATTACCATCGCTGAATCCCTCCACTATCAACATCCTGGGGGTTACCATTGACCAGAAAGTGAACCGGACCAGCCATATAAACACTGTGGCTACAAGAGCAGGTCAGAGGCTGGGAATCCTGCGGAGAGTCACTCACCTCCTGACTCCCCCCAAAGCCTGTCCACCATCTACAAGGCACAAGTCAGGAGTGTGATGGGACACTCCCCCCACTTGCCTGGATGAGTGCGGCTCCCACAACACTCGAGAAGCTCGACACCGTCCAGGACAAAGCAGCCCCCGCTCGATCGGCACCCCATCCACCAACATTCACTCCCTCCACCACCGACGCACAGTAGCAGCAGTATGTGTACCATCTACAAGATGCACTGCAGCAACTCACCCAGGCTCCTTCGGCAGCACCTTCCAAACCCACGACCGCTACCGTCTAGAAGGACGAGGGCAGCAGACGCACGGGGAACACCCCCACCTGGAAGTTCCCCTCCGAGCCGCACTCGCCATCCCGACTTGGGAATATATCGGCCGTTCCTTCCCTGTCGCCGGGTCAAAATCCCGGGAGCTCCCTCCCTAACAGCACGGTGGGTGTACCTACACCACAGGGGCTTCAGCGGCTCAGCCACCACTTTCTCAAGGGGGCAATTAGGGATGGGCAGCAAACGCTGGGCTGACTCATGCCCCATTAAGGAATAAAAAAGCACCCAATGTAGGCCTAAGACTAACGACATACCTAACCTAACTGATCCCCAACTCCAAGGCTAACCCGAACATGAAGCCCTATCTCAACAAGCCCTAACTACACAATTTACCCAAACAACTAAGTCCCTTACCCTGACCAGTGCTGCCCTGTGTATCACCTTGTGTGTAATGCACTCCAATAACCCGTTACCACCCCCTGAAAACATAGCCCCTGACCACCCCTTTCCCCTGCACAGCATCACTCCGCCTATTATCCACCTGTAACGCAGTAACACAACCCAACCCCCAAACGCACGCCTTAGCCTGCCAATCTCACCTGGTGCATTAACCTGTGCCGGGAGCATTCCAGGACATTTTCCACCCCACAACTGCCCCCCCCACCACACCCCCAACCCCCACCCCCGCCGTCCCCAGCATACCCGGGAGAGAGAGAACCCCAGAGTGAAGAATGTCCAAATCCAAGCTCAGCAAGTTGGTAGGATAACAGCCAATGGCTTGGTCCTGGGAACTTGGCTCTTTCTGCACTTTGCCACGAGCGTCCCCCGGTCCAAAACCCACAGGCCGGAGAGAGGAGGCATCAGATGAGTGGTGAGGTGGGGCCTGGGGTGGTTGATGAGATGGGGCATTGGGTGTTTGGTGAGATGGGGCATTGGGTGGTTGGTGAGATGGGGCATCAGGTGGATGGTGAGATGGGGCATTGGGTGGTTGGTGAGATGGGGCATCAGGTGGATGGTGAGATGGGGCATCGGGTGGATGGTGAGATGGGGCATTGGGTGTTTGGTGAGATGGGGCATTGGGTGGTTGGTGAGATGGGGCATTGGGTGGTTGGTGAGATGGGGCATTGGGTGGTTGGTGAGATGTGCCCTGGGGTGGTTGGTGAGATGGGACATCAGGTGATTGGTGAGATAGGGCATTGGGTGGTTGGTGAGATGGGACATCAGGTGATTGGTGAGATGGGACATCAGGTGATTGGTGAGATAGGGCATTGGGTGATTGGTGAGGTGGGGCCTGGGGTGGTTGGTGAGATGGGGCATCTGGTGGTTGGTGAGATGTGCCCTGGGGTGGTTGGTGAGATGGGGCCTGGGGTGGTTGGTGAGATGGGGCATTGGGTGGTTGGTGAGATGGGGCCTGGGCTGTTTGGTGAGATGGGGCATCGGGTTGTTGATGAGATGGGGCCTGGGGTGGTCGGTGAGATGGGGCATCGGGTGGTCGGTGTGATGGGGCATCGGGTGGTTGGTGAGATGGGGCCTGGGGTGGTTGGTGAGATGGTGAATTGGGTGTTTGGTGAGATGGGGCATCGGGTAGCTGGTAAGACAGGGCACTGGCTGGTTGGTGAGATGGGGCACAGAGTGGTTGGAGCGATGAGACATGAGGTGAGGTGTCGGACGGTGGGGGCAGGGAGGTATCGGCCGTCGGGGGGGGTGGAGAGGGGTCAGCCGGTGACGGCGGTGATGAACCCTCCGCATCCTCCTCAGCGTCTGGCGAGCTCCGAGCTGAACAAGAGCTGGAACCTAGAGAGAGAGAGAGAGAGACTGACACATGAGTGGGGTACAGGGACGGGTGGGGTTGGGGAGAGTCAGCGTTAATGTAACCGAACATCAATGAGGTGTCAAGAAAGGGCAGAAACAAAACCGAGTGTGAGGAAGAAAGGCATCGACAAAGGCCTTCAGTGTTCTCACTGGGAACATTGTCAGAACCATTCACTGTGGACATTCTCTCCAGACACGGCGGAGCCGGGTTCCTGTGCGATTCTGGCTTCACCCCGTTATATAAGGGGCAGAGAGGGCCGTACACCTCGCCAAACACTGATGCTGGAGGGTCTCCTATGGCATGAGATCAGAGCAGCAGGAAGGGGCTGGGAGAAGGCAGAGGGAGAGACAACGTCACACAACCAGCTTCTCCCATCTTGCACCCTTGGCAAAACCATCAGTGCCTGGGAGAGGGAGGGGAAGGCGGGGCCGTCTGGCTCCGAGGGGGAGATGGGGGCCGTCTGGCTCCGAGGGGGAGACGGGGGCCGTTTGGCTCCGAGGGGGAAAAGGCTCCGTCTGGCCCTGAGAAGGAGATGGTTCTGTCTGGATCCGAGGGGGAGACGGCTCCGTCTGGATCCGAGGGGAAGACGAGGATGTCTCGTTCCAAGGGGGAAGATGGGGCCGTCTGACTCCGAGGGGAAGACGTCTCCTTCTTGCTCAGAGGGGAAGACGAGGATGTCTTGCTCCGAGGGGAAGACATCTCCGTCTTGTTTTGAGGGGGAGGTGGGGCCATCTCGCTCCGAGGGGGAGACGTCTCCGTCTGGCTCCGAGGGGGAGACGTCTCCGTCTGGCTCCGAGGGGGAGACGTCTCCGTCTGGCTCCGAGGGGGAGACGTCTCCGTCTGGCTCCGAGGGGGAGACGTCTCCGTCTGGCTCCGAGGGGGAGACGTCTCCGTCTGGCTCCGAGGGGGAGACGTCTCCGTCTGGCTCCGAGGGGGAGACGTCTCCGTCTGGCTCCGAGGGGGAGACGTCTCCGTCTGGCTCCGAGGGGGGAGACGTCTCCGTCTGGCTCCGAGGGGGAGACGTCTCCGTCTGGCTCCGAGGGGGAGACGTCTCCGTCTGGCTCCGAGGGGGAGACGTCTCCGTCTGGCTCCGAGGGGGAGACGTCTCCGTCTGGCTCCGAGGGGGAGACGTCTCCGTCTGGCTCCGAGGGGGAGACGTCTCCGTCTGGCTCCGAGGGGGAGACGTCTCCGTCTGGCTCCGAGGGGGAGACGTCTCCGTCTGGCTCCGAGGGGGAGACGTCTCCGTCTGGCTCCGAGGGGGAGACGTCTCCGTCTGGCTCCGAGGGGGAGACGTCTCCGTCTGGCTCCGAGGGGGAGACGTCTCCGTCTGGCTCCGAGGGGGAGTCGGGGCCGTCTGGCTCCGAGGGGGAGTCGGGGCCGTCTGGCTCCGAGGGGGAGTCGGGGCCGTCTGGCTCCGAGGGGGAGTCGGGGCCGTCTGGCTCCGAGGGGGAGTCGGGGCCGTCTGGCTCCGAGGGGGAGTCGGGGCCGTCTGGCTCCGAGGGGGAGTCGGGGCCGTCTGGCTCCGAGGGGGAGTCGGGGCCGTCTGGCTCCGAGGGGGAGTCGGGGCCGTCTGGCTCCGAGGGGGAGTCGGGGCCGTCTGGCTCCGAGGGGGAGTCGGGGCCGTCTGGCTCCGAGGGGGAGTCGGGGCCGTCTGGCTCCGAGGGGGAGTCGGGGCCGTCTGGCTCCGAGGGGGAGTCGGGGCCGTCTGGCTCCGAGGGGGAGTCGGGGCCGTCTGGCTCCGAGGGGGAGATGTCTCCCTAGCTCCGAGGGGGAAGATGTCTCGCTGGCTTTGAGGGGGAGTCAGGGCCGTCTGGCTCTGAGGGGGAGACGTCTACGTCTGGTTCTGAGGGGGAGATGTCTCCCTGGCTCTGAGGGGGAGTTAGGGCCGTCTGGCTCTGAGAGGGAGACGTCTCCGTCTGGCTCTGAGAGGGAGACGGGACCGTCTGGCTCTGAGGGGGAGTCGGGGCCGTCTGGCTCTGAGGGGGAGTCGGGGCCGTCTGGCTCTGAGGGGGAGTCGGGGCCGTCTGGCTCTGAGGGGGATTCGGGGCCGTCTGGCTCTGAGGGGGAGTCGGGGCCGTCTGGCTCTGAGGGGGAGTCGGGGCCGTCTGGCTCTGAGGGAGAGTCGGGGCCGTCTGGCTCTGAGGGGGAGTCGGGGCCGTCTGGCTCTGAGGGGGAGTCGGGGCCGTCTGGCTCTGAGGGGGAGTCGGGGCCGTCTGGCTCTGAGGGGGAGTCGGGGCCGTCTGGCTCTGAGGGGGAGTCGGGGCCGTCTGGCTCTGAGGGGGAGTCGGGGCCGTCTGGCTCTGAGGGGGAGTCGGGGCTGGCTGGCTTTGAGGGGAAGATGTCTCCCTGGCTCCGAGGGGGAGTCAGGGCCGTCTGGCTCTGAGGGGGAGACGGGCCGTCTGGCTTTGAGGGGGAGACGGGGCCGTCTGGCTCTGAGGGGGAGACGGGGCCGTCTGGCTCTGAGGGGGAGACGGGGCCGTCTGGCTCTGAGGGGGAGACGGGGCCGTCTGGCTCTGAGGGGGAGACGGGGCCGTCTGGCTCTGAGGGGGAGACGTCTCCGTCTGGCTCCGAGGGGGAGGTGTCTCCCTGGCTCGGTCCCTCCACATCACGAACCCTGAGCTGAAGGTCGTGCAGCTTGAGGTACTTCCTGCACCTGGATTATCCCGGATAAAGGAAACTTCCGGCAGTTCCGCACATGACACTGGAATTCCAGGGAATGAGTCAACACATTTCCACAATTAGGCAAAAAAACCATCTCTACTCAATTACATTATCCATTCTTAATTTCGTAAATATTTATCCCGACTGAAGTGTTTACATCAGCCTAGTTTTTGCTTCCTGCCCCATGGATGCCTTTAATATCCGTGCAATTCATTTTCATTTGATCCTTCGGATCTAGTTACTTAAGGATGTCTTTGCATAATTGCAGTTGTTGCTTGGCTAAAGAACTTAAATCCACGGACCGCTTCAGCATGAATTTTCACTCTCGCAAAATTGATGTTGACACTGCACATGGCAAACACTTCCTGTGAATGCAGAGTGTAGAGGGAGCTTTACTCTGTATCTAACCCCGTGCTGTATCTGTCCTGGGAGTGTTTCATGGGGACAGTGTAGAGGGAGCTTTACTCTGTATCTAACCCCGTGCTGTACCTGTCCTGGGAGTGTTTGATGGGAACAGTGTAGAGGGAGCTTTACTCTGTATCTAACCCTGTGCTGTAGCTGTCCTGGGAGTGTTTGATGGGGACAGTGTAGAGGGAGCTTTACTCTGTATCTAAAACCGTGTGTACCTGTGCTGGGAGTGTTTGATGGGGGACAGTGTAGAGGGAGCTTTACTCTGTATCTAACCCCGTGCTGTACCTGTCCTGGGAGTGTTTGATGGGGACAGTGTAGAGGGAGCTTTACTCTGTATCTAACCCTGTGCTGTACCTGTCCTGGGAGTGTTTGATGGGGACAGTGCAGAGGTAGCTTTACTCTGTATCTCACTCCCTGCTGTACCTGTCCTGGGAGTGTTTGATGGGGGCAGTGAAGAGAGAGATTTACTTTGTATCTAACCCCGTGCTGTACCTGTCCTGGGAGTGTTTGATGGGGACAGTGTAGAGGGAGATTTACTCTGTATCTAACCCGTTGCTGTACCTGTCCTGGGAGTGTTTGATGGGGATGGTGGAGAGGGAGCTTTACTCTGTATCTAACCCCGTGCTGTACCTGTCCTGGGAGTGTTTGATGGGGACAGTGTAGAGGGAGCTTTACTCTGTATGTAACCCCGTGCTGTACCTGTCCTGGGAGTGTTTAATGGGGACAGTGTAGAGGGAGCTTTACTCTGTATCGAACCCCGTGCTGTACCTGTCCTGGGAGTCTTTGATGGAGACAGTGTAGAGGGAGCTTTACTCTGTATCTATCCCTGTGCTGTACCTGCCCTGAGAGTATTTGATGGGGACGTTGTAGAGGGAGCTTTACTCTGTATCTAACCCCGTGCTGTACCTGTTCTGGGAGTGTTTGATGTGGACAGTGTAGAGGGAGCTTTACTCTGTATCTAACCCTGTGCTATAACTGTCCTGGGAGTGTTTGATGGGGACAGTGTAGAGGGAGCTTTACTCTGTATCTAACCCCGTGCTGTACCTGTTCTGGGAGTGTTTGATGTGGACAGTGCAGAGGGAGCTTTACTCTGTATCTAACCCTGTGCTATAACTGTCCTGGGAGTGTTTGATGGGGACGGTGTAGAGGGAGATTTACTCTGTATCTAACCCCGTGCTGTGCCTGTCCTGGGAGTGTTTGATGGGGGCAGTGAAGAGAGAGATTTACTTTGTATCTAACCCCGTGCTGTACCTGTCCTGGGAGTGTTTGATGGGGACGGTGTAGAGGGAGCTTTACTCTGTATCTAACCCCGTGCTGTACCTGTGCTGGGAGTGTTTGATGGGGACGGTGTAGAGGGAGCTTTACTCTGTATCTAACCCCGTGCTGTACCTGTCCTGGGAGTGTTTGATGGGGACAGTGTCGAGGGAGCTTTACTGTGTATCTAACCCCATGCTGTAACTGCCCTGGGAGTGTTTGATGGGGACAGTGCAGAGGCAGCTTTACTCTGTATCTTATGCTGTGCTGTACCTGTCCTGGGAGTGTTTGATGGGGACAGTGTAGAGGGAGCTTTACTCTCTACCTAACCCCGTGCTGTACCTGTCCTGGGAGTGTTTGATGGGGACAGCGTAGAGGGAGCTTTACTTTGCATCTAACCCCGTGCTGTACCTGTCCTGGGAGTGTTTGATGTGGGCAGTGTAGAGGGAGCTTTAGTCTGTATCTAACCCCGTGCTGTACCTGTCCTGGGAGTCTTTGATGGAGACAGTGTAGAGAGAGCTTTACTCTTTATCTAATACCGTGCTGTACCTGTCCTGGGAGTGTTTGATGTGGACAGTGTATAGGGAGCTTTACTCTGTATCTAACCCCGTGCTGTACCTGTCCTGGGAGTGTTTGATGGGGACAGTGTAGAGGGAGATTTACTCTGTATCTAACCCCGTGCTGTACCTGTCCTGGGAGTGTTTGATGGGGACAGTGTAGAGGGAGCTTTACTCTATATCTAACCCTATGCTGTACCTGTCCTGGGAGTGTTTGACGGGGACAGTGTAAAGAGAGATTTTCTCTGTATCTAATCCCGTGCTGTACCTGTCCTGGGAGTGTTTGATGGGGACAGTGTAGAGGGAGCTTTACTCTCTACCTAACCCCGTGCTGTACCTGTCCTGGGAGTGTTTGATGGGGACAGTGTAGAGGGAGCTTTACTCTATATCTAACCCTATGCTGTACCTGTCCTGAGAGTGTTTGATGGGGACGGTGTAGAGAGAGTTTTACTCTGTATCTAACCCTGTGTTGTACCTGTCCTGGGAGAGTTTGATGGGGACGGTGTAGAGAGAGATTTGCTCTGTATCTAACCCCGTGCTGTACCTGTCCTGGGAGTGTTTGATGGGGACAGTGTCGAGGGAGCTTTACTGTGTATCTAAGCCCATGCTGTAACTGTCCTGGGATTGTTTGATGGGGACTGTGTAGAGGGAGCTTTACTCTGTATCTTACGCTGTGATGTACCTGTACTGGGAGTGTTTGATGGGGACAGCGTAGAGGGCCGTTTACTCTGTATCTAACCCCGTGCTGTACCTGTCCTGGGAGTGTTTGATGGGGACAGTGTAGAGGGTGCTTTGCTCTGTATGTAACCCCGTGCTGTACCTGTCCTGGGAGTGTTTAATGGGGACAGTGTAGTGGGAGCTTTACTCTGTATCGAACCCCGTGCTGTACCTGTCCTGGGAGTCTTTGATGGAGACAGTGTAGAGGGAGCTTTACTCTGTATCTATCCCTGTGCTGTACCTGCCCTGGGAGTATTTGATGGGGACGTTGTAGAGGGAGCTTTACGCTGTATCTAACCCCGTGCTGTACCTGTCCTGGGAGTGTTTAAGTCTTCTCTTTTTCAAACTGCACTACTACTCATCTTGGTCATCGGAATATCTTCGTGAGTTAATATTTTCTGGACGGACCCCTTACCTCGCAGGGGTGGAGTGGGGGTAGCGGGGGGGCGTGTGAGAGTTGTGACCCTTCTTTCTTGGCCATGTGGCTCAGTGAATATCAGAAGTGCTGATCTCCAAGCTGCCCTCACACCTGCCCGATGAGCCGTCTGCCGTTTTGAGCGTAAACCGTCACTCACCTTTTGTCACCACGTCCGCTCGCGACAACTCTCCCTGGTGTCCTCTGTGCATATCTCCACCCTCCTCCTCCTTCCAGGCAGCTTTCTCTGCAGGCGCAGCAGCAGGAGGTGCAGCACAGTCACTGGAGCTCTCTGGGGGCTCCGAGGCCTGACAGGGATCCAGTACGACGTTGGGAGCTCCATCCATTTTTTGTTCAACCATGGTTGCCGGTGAAATCCTTTTGGCCACTGACTGTTTCATTTCAGTTTGTGCTGTCCCCTGTTCAGCCAATGACAGCCCAGTGCCTGTTAATGGTGTGAAATCCTCAGCTAATGAAAATTCAGTCCCACTTGTTGACTTTTCGTGCTTAGCCAATGGTTGTTGAATCCCAGTAATTGATCTCTCCTGCTCAGCCAATGACTGTTCAGTTCCAATTATCGATCTATTCTGCTCAACCAATGATGGCGGTTCAGTCCCAGGCGATTTCTCCCACTCAGCCAATGGCAACTCAGTCCCAATGATAGATCTTTTCCGCCCAGCCAATGATGGTTCAATCCCAGCTGACTTCTCCTGCTCAGCCAATGGCAATTCAGTCCCACTTATGGATCCATTCTGTTCAGCCAATGACAGCTCAGTCCCCGTCTTCACCTTAGCCAATGATGAATCAGGCCCAGACCCCACCTTAGAAACTAACGGTTCAGTCCCAGTGTCCACTTTAGCCAATGATGGCTCAGTCACAGTCTCTGCCTTAGCCAATGACAGTTCAGTCCCAGTCTCTGCCTTAGCCAATGACAGTTCAGTCCCAGTCTCTGCCTTAGCCAATGACGGTTCTGTCCCAGTCTCTGCCTTAGCCAATGACGGTTCAGTCCCAGTGTCCATGTTAGCCAATGATGGTTCAGTCGCTGTCTCTGCCTTAGCCAATGATGGTTCAGTCCCAGTGTCCACTCCAGCCAATGATGGTTCTGTCGCATTCACTGCCTTAGCCAATGGCAGTTCAGTCCCAGTCTCCGCCTTAGCCAATGGCGTTTCAGTCCTAGTCTCCACCTTAACCAATGAGAGTTCAGTCCCAGTCTCTGCCTGAACCATTGATGAATTAGTCCCTGTGTTCATCTTAGCTAATGGTGATTCAATTGGAGTCCCTGCATTAGCCAATGAAGGTTCACTCCCAGTCGCCACATTAGCCAATGACAGTTCAGTCCCAGTCTCTGCCTTAGCCAAAGACGGTTCAGTCCCAGTCTCTGCCTTAGCCAATGACGGTTCAGTCTCAGTCACCACCTTAGCTAATGACGGTTCAGTCCCAGTCTTTGCCTCAGCCAATGATGGTTCAGTTCCAGTCTCCGCCTTGGCCAATGAATGATCAGTCCCAGTCTCCACCTTAGCCAATGACAGTTCAGTCCCATTGTCCGCATTAGCCAATGATGGTTCAGTCCCAGTCTCCGCCTTAGCCAATGACGGTTCAGTCCCAGTCTCCGCCTCAGCCAATGGCAGTTGAGTCCCAGTCTCCGCCTTGGCCAATGATGGTTCAGTCCCATTGTCCACATGAGGCAATGACGGTTGAGTCCCAGTCTCCGCGTTAGCCAATGACAGTTCAGTCCCAGTCTCTGCATTAGCCAATGACGGTTGAGACCCAGTCTCCGCGTTAGCCAATGACGGTTGAGTCCCAGTCTCCGCGTTAGCCAATGACGGTTGAGTCCCAGTCTCTGCCTTAGCCAATGACGGTTCAGTCCCAGGCCATTTCCCCTCAACACACATGCAGCAGCCGCGTACCCATCCCTCGGACACGCCATCAGGAGCAGGTGACCATCCTGCCCCCGGCAGCCGATCGGGGGACCCGAGGGTGGGCGGGTCCCTCTGTGAGAGGCCGCCGAGCACCGAGCTAGCAGGAGGAGGCCCTCCCCCTGGCAGCGGGTGGGAGGATCCGGGCGGGGGAGCGGTCCTGCCCTCCATGCGTGTCCAGGATTCCCTCCAACCCAGGCCACCGGCGACGCCCAGCTCGGCCGAAAGGCTGCGGCCCACTTGGGATTGGCCGTCCTCCCCATGGTCGGCGGGGGCCAGGCTGGTATGGCCGGTCAGCCACTGGCCGGCGGGGGCGGGAGAGCCGTACGCCTCCGGGGCCTTCCCCCCTCCCCCCACCGCGTCCCACTCGGGGGCGCCGGCACACCTCACCCGACTGCGACGGCGCTGCTGGTGGTGGTGGCGTCGCCGGTGGTGGTGGTGGAGCCAAGCCCAGTGCCGGGCCTGCGCCGCCCCCCGGCGGCGGGCGCCGAGGGAAGCAGGCAGCGTTCGGGCGCGCGGGCGGGACAGCCCCCGGGATCCGGCGCCGGTGGCTGCCGGCACCGCCGCAGGCCCGGCAGAAACTTCCAGAAGCTCCACGTACTCCCCTCCGTCGTCGAGGAGGACGAGCAGGCGATCCAGCTCCTCCTCCTCCTCCGCCTCCTCCTCCTCCTCCCGGTGAGCTGACTCCAATCCGTCGGCGGCGCGGGCCTCCAGGCCATGGGTCACGTCGCTGCCGCTGCCGGGCCCCCGCTTGCTTGGCTGGCCGTTAGCAGATCCGCCCCGCTCCTCGCCCTCCGGCTCGGAGGCCGCCCCGTCCCCCGAGAGGCGGGGGCCTCCCGCCGGAGGCTGACAGCAGGCGCGGGTAGACCAGCTGTCGCCAGCGCACGCGGCGCAGACGGCCCCCGGGCGAGGCCAGCAGGCAGCAGTCCAGCCGGTGGCGGCGCGGCAGGCCGCCGGCGGGCGCCAGGCTCCGGTTCACGCCCTCCAGCCACTCGACGGTGAAGAGGTGCGGGTACGAGGACTCGGGCACCGTCAGCTCCCTCACCCCGCCCCCGCTGTCGCCGGGGTCGTCGTCGAGGTACTTGAGCAGAAGGCGGGCCCCACGCTGGCCCCGCCCCCCTCCGGCGGC